>JASDQU010735698.1:22015-45802 GCA_032191745.1 Picea mariana
TTCTTTCTCAAAACACATGTCATGCCTTTATCATTCAGCCACTTCAGAAGTCTTGACCTTCATCCTCGGTCAGGTCCTCTTTCAAGATCTTAGTCTTCATCCTCTGCCTTCAATAATTCTTGGACACAAGCACATTAATCACAATTTTGTGTGAAAACATCTTATTTTTGTTCAAAATTCAAAAGGAAAATTTCATAATCTTAGCACAATACTTATCTATACAGTTTGTGGATCTGTATCCACATGGTATTTTTGTTATCCATGCTCATCGCTTTCCTTGACGTACCCATTGGGTGCATGATTCCAATTCAATGGTTAACAAGAGTTATCATGATTTCATTTTCCTTTCCAAGGTTTTTCTGCACGGGAAACTACCCACTATGTGCATGATCCCAATAGTTTACAAGAATTATTAAGGTCTCCTCTTCCTTGTGGTCACTCACCCTCCTAGCCCAAGCTCAAGCATCCCCTTCACTGTTATACAGTCCCTCGGGCGATCCATCTTGCCCTGTCAAGGTTTTCTTGCACAGGAAAATCTTAGAGGCTCTATCGAGTCTTACAGTCGAGGCGTCCCTCAGACTTTCTCTGTCGAGGCATCCCTCCAGCTTTTGTTACCTCAACACAATTTATTTCAGGTGATCATGAATTATCATGGGGTTCTCATGGCTCAACAATAGCCCCTTTTCATCATCTTCAGCTTTGACAGCCTTCATCTGTTCCTCTCTGGACATGTCTTTTATTCTCACCTGTTTCACAGGTATATAAAATTCATGAGACATCATTATAAATTTTTAACTTTCAGAATGTTATTGATGTTATTGCAAATATGTCACCCACAGATTTTCCAATCTCATGATTTGTTTTCATATTTGTTCCACACAGGAACCAAATTCATAATTATGGGACTTTCCTTCCCATAACGGTTTGGCTCAGCAGGCAATTGGCCTTCCTTATGGGCTTACAATGCTGCCATATCCAAGACCCCCTTGCTTCCTGCACTTTCAACTTCAATCGGCTAAACAACTTGTTAGATTTTACATGCATATACATTTTATTGCACCTTTACAACATTGTCACAACAATTTTAGAATTGTGCATACTTAACAATTAAATTACTTTCTGAAAAAGGAAATACCATTCCTTGCAGTTTGGCTCAGCAGGCAATCGGTCTTCCTTATGGACTTACAACACTGCCATATCCAAGACTCTTTGCTTCCTGCAATTCATTCTTTCCACAACCAAACAAACTGTTAGTCTCATCTCAACATACCAATCTTTTCAAAACGTAATTCAACATTTCAAAAGGGTTTTACCAATTGTGCCAATATCCATGGACACATTCATACCTGATGCATTCTTGCATTGTTTTTCAAGTTCGTCACACTTTATGACCGGTTCTTGGCCATGGGGTGCTGAAATTTAACCAACCTTTTCCTCATATGGTTTATTCATTTTCTTTCATTCCTACAGTAGGACCATACTACCGGCTATAGGCCGATCACGATCCCAAATCAATACACATGAACTCAAAATTTTCACATGAATGCCTTTACGCATTCCTTGATTGTCAATGCATTCATGACATATCAATTCATGAATTCTTCCAAGGTTTACAAACAGTGTTTACTACTAGAGGTTCATACCTCCATTATTCAGGTTCTTCGTTCTGAGTCATATCTTACCTGGGTATCCAAGGCATACAACTGCCTCTCTAGTTTATGCATAACACTAAGACAATAAAATATTTTAGAAGGGGTTCTTACCAAATCACTTCATACCTTGTGCCACACATGCACGAATAACTTTATACCCTTTCTTGGTTGCTAGCACCCTCTTTCTTATTTTTACCTCATCACCAGTGCTTTATAGGGACTTTTATAGTCCTGTCAATAATCTTTCACTCGCAGCCTTCTCCTAGTCATTGTTTGTTTGAGGTTGCCCATCATTGGAAATTGTCTTCCTCAATAGCTCCAATTTATTTCCATACACAGCATGCATCATCATATACACAATTACATTAGTCATAATATTAAACCAAATGCATGTGTCATAACATTCGGGTTCATAAACATCCCCAAATGTTTCCATAAGTGCAACACAATAGTTCTCAATCATTTTCACAGTATTACAACCATCATTACTATGGTGCCAACACATTTTCGTTCATTAATGTACTAGCTTTCTCATCCCATAGAAAACATAATGCTCAGCAAGGAAAGAATTGCGGGCTCTCCCCTTCTTCAAATTCTTTCTACATCGCCTGGGGCTTTTCAGCCCAGTCGAGTTATCTCTAAGGTCTCACTACCTTTTCTTAATCATAGCTTCACCCAAGCCTTATCAGTTACACGTACTCATTTATTCATTTAATCATACTCTGGGGGTTTACTTGCCTCCTACCAATTATATTGGTTTCCACAACTGCTCTTTTTCTGAGCAACCTTGGTTAGGCCTCACCCTAACCCTTTTTGGGATACTGCAACATGATTTAATAGCAACTCTTTGCTCATAATGAATCATGAACATGTGCATCCTACACAATTCCATTCGGTTATCAGAATGGCCAATATTCAATTGTTAGTCTTCTATTAATTTCATGATTCTTTCAAAATGTAATCCAGGATTCTTATATATGGATAGGCCTTGCAGTCCATTGTCCAACCTTCAACAATTATTAGGTTTGTAACTCTGTTCCTTTGACAGAGTCCTTATATAGTTCCTCCACCAGGAACTCCTTCAGTATGCAACTTCCTTGTTGCATATCCATCACTATTGTGATGGCCTCAACCTTGAGTTAGCTATTAGGTTTTTACTAAACATTCCCCTTAAGGAATATAAACCTGCATCTTTACTGTTAAGATCAGCCAATTCATATTCCTTCACAATCCTTCTCATGGAATGCTCAAAGGCATAATAATTTGTCTCTTATTATGACAAGACAGCATCTTTTCTCATTTACCCTTTCATCTAATTATATTGGTACTTCCTGAGGAAATGGAATACATTCCCCTCAAGATAGCATTTGCAACAGGACGTTCATGGCTCCCCATAATGGATTCAGCTATGCCTCCATAGTATTCATTTAATCTGGACAAGAGCAATACTTGCTTCATGTTTTACTCATCAGGGCAATCATATTGGGCCTCTAGTATACTTCTACTCTTTCATTATACATGTGCATTACTTTCACGTTTAATATCATTCATACCTTACCAATATTAATATCGGGCTTCCTATTATGAAGATTCACAATGCATTATTCTCATGCACTCAAGTACAATTGAACACAACTAAGTATTCATCATACTAGTTCACGCTTCTCCTCACGCGACCACCGGTGGTGACCACGATCCGAACTAAAGGCACTTCACATTTCATGATTTCAGGATTTTTGTTATGAAGAACCTCAAATCCTTCGATCCCCGAAATTGCGAAATTTTGGAGTTCTCAATCTGATGGTCCCGATTCTTCCATGATATGACATCTTAGATCTCATTGGGGTTTTGCGTATCTGGATTTCACGATTTCGTGTGTCGTGAAGTTGAAGACCTTTCACCTTCGTTCTCCCGATCCCCAAAATTGTGAAATTTCGGTATCTCCTCGCAACTAACCAGTGCGCTACTTCTCCGAGATCGAACAAATCGAAACATTTCGGTTTTTTCTGAATGGATCTTGACTTTCGATCCTATCCAATCTTCAAAATTCTTTTCTGAAGGATTTCTCCCGCTCAATCCTCCATACTTGTTCTTTCTTCGAACTTTAGTTTTCTGCGGTTCACCTTTGAACACTTCAACTCTTTGAAACTTAGAAACTTTTTTTTTTCTAAGTGTTTCCTCTCAAGACTTAAAACCATTATTGTCACATACCTACTACCTCAATCAAATTTTTCGTTGATTTCTGCTGAATCAGAGCCCCCAAATTACCTACGGAGGATTAGCGTAAGCTAGCTCTTTCTCTGTCTCTGTTCCCATGTGATCGCGGGTCATGATCATAGTTTAAATAATCGTGGTGCCTCTCTATATTTTGCGCCTTGACGCTACAGGGGTGTTGAATCGTTCAACTCTAAAACCGCTGAACCCCGATAGGGCTAGCATCTGGCCAATAGGGATGAATCCCAACTGGACTAGAGAACAACCAATGACAACAGGTCTCGTCGCACGGTTAAGTGGAGTACAGGTGGCAAAGGGGGGAATGTGACATGGTAGTCGACAGGACAGGAGGGGGCCCCACTTCACACGCCACACTATTCTGGAACCCCCCCCCCCCATTAAAGGTAGAATGGAAAGGGGTCTCCGGAATTAAACCCCAGCCGTAGATCTGGGTGGGTGGACCTTGGTCATCTAGATTTGCTCGCCACTTACGCTAAGGTGCATTCATGCCCTGGATTAAAGTTGACATCTCTTCTCCGCATCCAACGATCATTATAGACCCTGAGAACCCCCGATGAGATCTCATCCGTTCATCGGGATTTAACCACATGCTAACATCTCCATATTATAGGTCGGGATTTATCAAGGCAAGAGTCTGATCTCTTGTCAACGGAACTCCCGAATCCTCGATTCCCAATTTCCCGATATGGGTAATCTTTTGATACGTGGACTCCATTATACAGACGATTCAGATCTATCCCAGGGTTTCCACAATGGAAAGTCCCGATCTCTTGTCACTAGGATTCCTGATTTCTCGACTCTTGGTTTCCCGAAATGGGTGATCTCTTGACATGTGGCCTCTATTATTCGGACGGTCCATATCTATCCCGGGGTTTCCACGATGGAAAGTACCGATCTCTTGTCACCAAGACTCCTGATTGCCCGACTCTTGGTTTCCTGAAATGGGTGATCTCTTGACACGTGGCATCCATTATTCGGAAGGTCCAGATCTATCCCGGGGTTTCCACAATGGAAAGTCTCGATCTCTTGTCACCAGGACTCCCGATTTCCCGACTCTCGGTTTCTTGAAATGGGTGATCTCTTGACACGTGGCCTCCGTTGTTCAGATGGTCCAGATCTATCCCAGGGTTTTCACCCCTATCCACTAGGGGTTTAACCCTCGGGTAACTCCTGACAGATCCAACGGCTTTCGAGTTTTCCAGTCGAGATCTGACGGCTCAGATTGGTTCCTATCTACTTATTCTTCCATGACTCCCTGGTCATGGAAAAATCAACGGTCCAAATACTCCCATGGACCTTGGAGGTCTACGGTCCCGATTTCTTTGCTACCCACAAAGACACAGAAAAACAAAGGGGTAAGGCATTTAACACCCTATTGACTCCTACCAACCTAACAATCATGCGTGACCACAGGTTTCCCAATGGAATCTCGTCCATCGATCAATACCTATCAGGGTTAAGTCACTTAACTTTCCAGCTTCCTCTTACCAAATCTAATGGTCGTGAGTGACCATAGATTTTCCTGATGAAATCTCGTCCATCGATCAATGCCTATCAGGGTTAAGGCACTTAACTTTCCATCTTCCTCTTACCAAATCTAACGGTCATGAGTGACCACAGATCTCCCGACGGGGTCTCATCCATCGATTCGATACTTCATCCTTATGCTGCCATCTTCAGGTTTTTCAAGAGGATCATTCCTCCTCGTGAAGGGTTACTAAGGCCTTGTGCCTTCACATTCTCTTTCCCAGTTCTTGATGGGATTTTCAAGGAGGGTATCTCTATGGGGAGGTTTTTACCCAGGGTACTATCTGAGGCATATAAGGGGTACCTTTCTCCCATGAATCAGAAATGTAGTTTGAATTAGGTCGATAAGCATATAAATAGAGATTTATGAAGACATGAGTCATACATAGTCTTTCCATTTAAACATGCATCTACCAGTATTAATCAAAACACCATACAGAGATTCTGATAATGAAATCATTCGCAATTTCACATCTTATGAGCATAACTATCAGAATACATATATTTCAAGATGCCAAAGGAAAAACACTTATCATAAAGTAACACCAGAGGTTATGCAACTGTTGAGAGGGGTGCTCATTTCCACCCAACCGTAGGCTCAGTGACTCACAGCGGATTTACCACTAGCCACCCCCGAGCTGAGACCACGATGTTGTGAGACTGCGTCTCTATTTTCCAGTGACCAGGAGCAATGGTTACTCTCCTTCCTCTCTGCTATCACTCACCCTGCATATCGCTAGAGTTCTCCCCTTGTGTTCCCTCCCGAATCGCTTCTCCCCCACACCTTATCCTCTTGCGAGGTTGCATGTGGTGCGATTTCCCTCACACTGGTCAGGCTTGATGGCTCTACGTATGGGCGATTCACCTCCCCATACCTCATAAATTTCTGAGGATCCATCTACCTGCCAACCGGCAAGACATTTAATTCAGGGCCAGCGAGCCGCTTTTGGTTCTCCGGGCCAGTGAAGTCCAAATATGGTATTAATTCTTGGTGGAAGTTAACGCCACCTTTCCAGGTGCCTTCCACCGCCATCGTGGTCTCCTTTTTTGCACATCCCCTCTCAGCAGTCTTGCAATATAAATTCATAATGTTATTCACATTCATTGACCTTTTCCACAAGGTCCATTTACATCACATATTCACATTTATGAGTTTGCCACAGTTCTTGGCCAGTCCAGTTATTTTTACAAAATGGGGGAAATAGGGTGTTACAATTCCCTCCCCCTTAAAAGGAACATCGTCCTCGATGTTCTTATCTATTAACATGAATTGCATGTACATAAGTAAACAAAATCAGATATGCCTGTCTCATGGTATCCTCCATTTCCCATGTAGCCTCATCTGGGCCAAAATGTCTCCATTGCACCTTTACTTGTGCAATGGTTCGGTTCCGGAGCGGGGTTTCCTTTCTATCCAATATGCATTGGGGTTCTGGTAGAAATTCTCCCTCTGGTTCCATCTGGATCACAGACCAGTCAATTATATGATTAGCATCATGTTTATATTTCTTCAATAATGAAACATGGAAAACATTATGCTCTTTTACGGTGGGAGGAAGTGCTAGCCGATAGGATACAGGTCCCACTCTATCCAGAACCTCAAAGGGTCCACAATACTGGGGTGCCAACTTGGCACAAGCTCCCATTTTCAGGGAACTCCTTCTGGGCTTAATTCTGAGATATACAGGGTCTCCCATCTTGAACTCTCTTGGAGTTCTCTTTTGGTCAGCATAACTTTTCTGTCGGTTCTGAGCGACCTTCAAATTTTGTTTTATCTAAGTCACTTGTTGTTCCATTTCTTTCAGAATGTCGGGTCCAAAATAAATCCTATTTACAGGATTACTCCAGTTGATTGGAGTATTACACAGCCTACCATAGAGGACCTCTAAGGGACTCATCTTTAAGGATGCTTGGTAGCCGTTGTTGTAGGCGAATTCTACCAATGGCAGGTAGTCTTCCCATTTCTTGGGTTGGTGCATTACATGCATCCTTAACATATCCTCTAATATTTGATTCACTTTTTCTGTCTATCCATCAATTTGAGGGTGATAGGCGGTGCTAAACAACAATTTGGTCTCTAAACCAGCCATCAGTGATTTCCAAAATTTGGAAGTAAATTTTGTGTCTCTGTCAGACACTATCTCTCTCGGCATATCGTGCAGTCTGAATACCTCTTTCATGAATACCTGAGCAATATCTATCGCCTTGCAGGTTGACTTGACAAGGATGAAATGAGCAGACTTGCTCAGTTTATCCACCACCACCATAATGGCGTCATTTTGTTTGGTTGAAGTTGGCAATCCAATGATAAAATCCATGAAGATGGTTTCCCATTTCCATTCTGGGATGGGTAAAGGGTGTAATATTCCTGTTGGGTGTCGATGTTCTACTTTAACCTATTGGCACTCTATGCATTGGGCCAAATATTTGGCTGTGTCTTTCTTCAATCCAAGCCAATAAAATTGTTTCCGGGTGGCAGTGATCATTTTCTGGTATCCTGGGTGACCAGTGTATGGTCTTTTATGTAGTTCATCCATAATGAACCTCTTCAAGTCGTCACAATTTGGAATGTACATCCTATCTCTGTAAGTGAGCAGACCTCCTTTGGTCATCTAGTAGCCTTCATATTTTACTCCAGCGGGTTCTTGCTGTAGGTACAGGGTCACAGTCTGAACGAAGGGATCTGTCTCCTGTGCATTTTTTACTCTGTTCTTGACATCTGTCTCGCAGGTACTCACTGTTGCCAGGTGAATTGTTTTCATGCTTCTGCTAAGGGCATCGGCCACCCTATTTTCTTTCCCTTTGATGTGTTTGATTTCAAAATCAAATTTGCTAAGGAGGGCCATCCATCTATCTTTTCTGGCATTGAGCTTTGGTTGGTCAAACAAATATCGCANNGCCAGTTCTAGATCATGAGTCACATAGTTGACTTCATGTTCATTCAATTTTTGGGATTCATAGCAGATCACAGTTCCTTTCTGCATAAGGACTCCTCCGAGCCCTTCCTTACAGGCATCTATGCACACAAGGAAGTTAGCTTCTGGGTCAGCAATTTTTAACACAGGTGCATGGGTCAGTAGATGTTTCAAGGTTTGAAATATTTCTTCACATTGTTGTGTCCATAGGAATTTTGTCCCCTTCTTCTGGAGGGTAGTGATTGGACAACCAATCTTGGAGAATCCTTTTATAAATCTCCTATAGTATCCCACTAATCCCATAAAGGATCTGATGTCTGAGACATCCTTTGGGGTAGGCCATTCCATGATAGACCTGATCTTGTTAGGATCTACTGCTACCCCTTCCTCGGACATAACATGTCCCAAGTAATGTATTTGCTTCTGAAAGAAGCCACATTTGCTGAATTTAGCATAGAGTTGATGCTCTCTTAGCACTTGCAGCACAAGTCTAAGATGCTTTTCATGTTCTTCTCTATTCTTAGAGTAGATTAATATGTCATCAATGAAAACTAGTACAAATTTATCTAAAAATTTACTGAGTACATTGTTCATTAAGCACATGAAAGTGGTAGGGGCATTGGTTAACCCAAATGGCACTACCACAAACTCATAATGACCATACCGTGTCCGGAAAAGCAGTTTTATGGATGTCTTCACCCTTGATTCGGACTTGATGGTATCCCAACCTCAAGTCAATCTTTGATAAAATAGACGTACCCCCCAACTGATCGAATAGATCATCGATCCTGGGCAAGGGGTACTTGTTCTTTATGGTTACTTTATTGAGTTGTCTATAATCTATACACAGTCTGAGGGTACCATCCTTCTTTTTCACAAACAGGACTAGTGCTCCCCATGGGGACACGCTGGGTCGAATATAACCCTTATCCATCATTTCTTTCAATTGAAATTTGAGTTCCACTAACTCAGGTGTGCTCATCCAGTAGGGTGTCCTAGACACTGGCACCACTCCTGGTGCAAGTTCTATCGAGAATTCAATGTCTTTTCTCGGAGGTAGACCCGGTACCTCTTCCAGAAACACATCTCTGTATTCTCTCAGGATAGGGTGATCATCAGGGCTTGGTTTATCACCTTCGATTGTTTTCAACACCTGTATTGCATATAGGGGACATCCTTTTCGGCAACACTTTCTCATTTGTAGGGCTGATATTTGCCTCACCGAGACAGGTTTTCGGATCCCTTGAAGGGTTATCCTTTTTCCTTTTTTGCTCACACATTCTAAAGTTTTATGGTAACAGTCCAGTCTGGCTTTATGGGCAGCTAGCCAGTCCATACCAATCAACAGATCGTATGATCCTAGGGGTAATATGTTAAGGGTTGCTTGGGTGGGGAATTCACCCAACATCAATTGGTAGGCTGGTATGACTTTTGCTACCCTTCTTTTGGTGCCAGTATCTAACTTTACTAACCAGGGCTTGGTTTCTTTTTGTGGCTGTAGTTTACACTTATCAACAACTTTAAGGGATATATAACTCAAATTTGAACTAGGGTCAATCAAAACAGACACCAGATGGTTGAAAATCATACCTTTTATTTCCACCACTGAAGCTTGGTGGTCAGCTTGGTTATTATCCAATGGTTCATAAATCTATGACACACTCCTTGCCACATCATTGATTGTTGTAGCTTCTTGAATATTATAAACTTTCCGACTGTTCTTTTTGTCGGTGTGGACAGTCTCTCAAGAGATTCTCTTCTCCGCAACCTCAGCATTTCAGAGGTTCTCTCTTTGGGTTATCATTCTTCATTGGTATAGGTCCAGAAGTTTTATTTCTGTCCGATGAGGGAAAGTTCTGCTGGAGTACACTCCGAGATGGAAAGTTCATTCTGGGGTTCTTCTTGTAGTTCTTAAATCCTGAGGATTTGATCCCCTTTTTCTGAAATCTCGAACCACTCTTTTGTTTCCAGTCTCCACGAGACTCTGCCCGATGTCCATATTGTTCATGACAATATGTTGCCTTTCGAATAGTGTCTTCTAAGGTCTTTGGCTTGTCGAATTCGATTCGGTTCCGGTATTCCTTGGGTAGCCCACTAATGAAGCATTGCGCCTTCGCCTTCTCTGCTTTGATGTAGGGTACATATCTCAATAAGTCAAGGAATTTGTTGACATATTCCTCTATAGTGAGTTGCCCTAGTTTGAGTTCATAAAACTCTTTAGCTTTCTCGTCAAAATATTTTTTTGAAAAATACTTCTTCCGGAAGTATTTCTCAAATTCTTTCCAGGATAGGTCCTCCTCGCAGACCCCTTTCATATTCTTAAGATATTCCCACCAGATGGAAGATTTTCCGTTTAGATTGAAAGTGGCCACTCGGGCCTTCAAATTCTCTGAAAAGTCATGGACTCTAAAATATTTCTTCAGTCCAAGTAGCTAGGCCTCAACTTCCTCTCCCTTCTTTATCTTACCGTCGAAGGAGGGAGGTTTGGCCTTTCTGAATTCCTCAAATTTATGACCTTTGGAAGTCTTTTGCTTCTTCTATTTTCTTTGAGAATAGGAACTGGTCCTGCTGCTGGAAGAGCCTTATGAATCGCCAGCTTCCTTATCAGAGGAATCGTCAGGCACTGGTCCTTTACCTCTGGGGTGGACCTTCCTTGAGGTGCTCCTCTCAGTATGGCCACTGATATGACCATGTTTCTGCATCTCAGGTTCATGTTGCATTTGTCATTGTAGGTCGGATAAGCTCTGCAATAAAACTGCATTGATTTCGGTTTTCTTTTCTTGTTCTTTCATCATCCTTTCATTGTCGGCCTTGCATCTTTGCAGTTCAACCATGAGACTCCTCACAGTCTCAGCTAGATCCGGAGGGGTCCCTATTGCTCTTATTTCATCAGAATCTTCGTCTCTATTATAAAAGCCTTCTCCCATCTCTTGGTGAGTCACCATTTTCTGCGCCTGTAAATTCCCACGACTGATCGTCCGCTTGGGTGAAAGACAAATGTTGGTTGTTAGTCAAGAGTTAGATACATTTTTTTTTATATATATAACCTGCGCATAAATTCATATTTTCACATGTATACCCATATAACAGGGGTTTTTCATTTGGGTCTTAATCCTTATCTATCCATCCATCTCAATTGCAAGAGACTCTACCTACTTTAGTAGGTAGCCATCGTAACACTAAAACAGGACAACACAATTCATGTTTCAGATTACAGTTTCATTCTGCAATCCTTCTTCTTAAGGAGAGAACGCAGATAAAAATATCTTCTTACGTAGCTCGTGGCTAAGCCGAAGCAGGCCAAGTGTTGTAAATATGCTCTGATACCACTTTGTCACATACCTACTACCTCAATCAAATTTTTCGTTGATTTCTACTGAATCAGATTCCCTGAATTACCTACGGAGGCTTAGCGCAAGCTAGCTTTTTCTCTCTCTCTGTTCCCATGTGATCGCGGGTGATGATCATAGTTTAAATAATCATGGTGCCTCTCTGTATTTCACACCTCGACACTACAGGGGTGTCGAATCGTTCAACTCTAAAACCGTCGAACCCCGACAGGCCTAGCATTCGGCCAATAGGGACGAATCCCAACCAGACTAGAGAACAACCAATGAGAACAGGCCCCGTCGCACGATTAAGTGGAGTATAGGTGGTAGAGGGAGGAATGCGACACGGTAGTCGATAGGATAGGAGGGGGCCCCACTTCACAAGCCACACTATTCCGGACCCCACCCCCCCATTAAAGGCAGAATGGCAAGGGGGGTCCGGAATTCACCTGAGTGTTGTTGATCAAGGTGAACTAATCTCAACCATTTGGGAGTTGCACGTATGATTCCAACCCCCCCCCCCTTAAAGGCAGAATGGCAAGGGGGCTCCATAATTAAACCTCAGTCGTAGATCTGGGCGGGTGGACCTTGGTCGTCCATATTTGCTCGCCACTTACCCTAAGGTGCATTCGTGCCCCGACTTAAAGTTGACGTCTCTTCTCCGCATCTGACGGTCATTATAGACCCTGAGAACCCTCGATGGGATCTCATCCGTTCATCAGGATTTAACCACATGCTAACATCTCCATATTATAGGTCGAGATTTATCAAGGCAAGAGTCCAATCTCTTTTCAACGGAACTCCCGAATCCCTGATTCCTGATTTCCCGATATGGGTAATCTTTTGACACGTGGCCTCCGTTATCCGAATGGTCCAGATCTATCCCAGGGTTTCCACAATGGAAAGTCCCAATCTCTTGTCACCAGGACTCTCGATTTCCCGACTCTTGATTTCCCGAAATGGGTGATCTCTTGACACGTGGCCTCCGTTATTCGGATGGTCCAGATCTATCCCAGGGTTTCCACAATGGAAAGTCCCGATCTCTTGTCACCAGGACTCCTGATTTCCCGATTCCCAATTTCCCGAAATGGGTGATCTCTTGAAACGTGGCCTCCGTTATTCGGACAGTCTAGATCTATCCCGGGGTTTCCGCAATGGAAACTCTTGATCTCTTGTCACCAGGACTCCCATTTTCCTGACTCTCGGTTTCCTGAAATGGGTGATCTCTTGACATGTGGCCTCCATTATTCGGATGATCCAGATCTATCCCAGGGTTTTCGCCCCTATCCACTGGGGGTTTAACCCTTGGGTAACTCCTGACAGATCCAATGACTATCGGTTTTTCCAGCCGAGATCTGATGGCTCAGATTGGTTCCTATCTACTTATTCTTCCACAACTCCCTGGTCATGGAAAAATCAACGGTCCAGATACTCCCATGGACCTTGGAGGTCTACGGTCCCGATTTCTTCGCTACCCATGAAGACACAGAAAAACAAAAGGGTAAGGCATTTAACACCCTACTGACTCCTACCAACCTAATGGTCATGTGTGACCACAGGTTTCCCGATGGAATCTCATCCATCGATTATTACCTATCAGGGTTAAGGCACTTAACTTTCCAGCTTCCTCTTACCAAATCTAACGGTCGTGAGTGACCATAGATTTTCCCGATGAAATCTTGTCCATCGATCAATATCTATCAGGGTAAAGGCCCTTAACTTTCCATCTTCCTCTTACCAAATCTAACGGTCATGAGTGACCACAGATCTCCTGACGGGGTCTCATCCGTCGATTTGATACTTCATCCTTATGCTGCCATCTTCGAGTTTTTCAAGAGGATCATTCCTCCTCGTGGAGGGTTACTAAGGCCTTGCGCCTTCACATTCTCTTTCCCGGTTCTTGATGGGCTTTTCAAGGATGGTATCTCTATGGGGAGGTTTTTACCCAGGGTACTATCTGAGGCATATAAGGGGTACCTTTCTCCCACGAATCAGACATGCAGTCTAAATTAAGTCGGTAAGCATATAAATAGCAATTTATGAAGACATGAGCCATACGTAGTCTTTCCATTTTAAACATGCATCTACCAGTATTGATCAAAACACCATACAGACATTCTTATAATAAAATCATTCGCAATTTCACAGCTTATGAGCATAACTATCAGAATACATATATTTCAAGATTCCAAAGGAAAAACACTTATCATAAAGTAACACCAAAGGTTATGCAACTGCTGAGAGCGGTGCTCGTTTCCACCGAACCGTAGGCTCAGCGACTCCCAGCGGATTTACCACTAGCCACCCCCGAGCTGAGACCACGATGCTATGAGACTACGTCTCTATTTTCCAGTGACCAGGAGTGAAGGTTACTCTCGTTCCTCTCTGCTATCACTCACCCTGCATATCGCCAGAGTTCTCCCCTTGTGTCCCATCCCAAATCGCTTCTCCCCCACACCTTATCCTCTTGCGAGGTTGCATGTGGCGCGATTTCCCTCACGCTGGTCAGGCTTGACGACTCTATGGATGGGTGGTTCACCTCCCCATCCCTCATAAATTTCTGAGGAGCCATCTACCTGCCAGCCGGCGAGACATTTAATTTAGGGCCAGCAAGCCGCTTTTGGTTCTCCGGGCTAGTGAAGTCCAAATATGATATTATTTCTTGGTGGAAGTTAATGCCACCTTTCTAGGTGCCTTCCATGGCCATTGTGGTCTCTTTTTCTGCACATCCCCTCTCAGCAGTCCTGCAATATAAATTCATAATGTTATTCACATTCATTGACCTTTTCCACAAGGTCCATTTACATCACATATTCACATTTATGAGTTTGCCACAGTTCTTGGCCAGTCCAGTTATTTTTACAAAATGGGGGAAACAGGGTGTTACAATTACTCCTCCTAGTATACTCTGCTCTCAACCTCCAGAGTTTTCAAAATTTAACACAAGCTTGATTCTATATGCATGTTTGGCATACCAAATTTCCCCCACTATCTCTTCTGAGCTTTTAAGTCACTTACAAGACTAATCTCATAGTCATAACTCATACAGATGTTACCCTCTCTTTATGGGAACAACCAACAAGGGTCACTCTTGGGAATTAGCAACAGTCCCAAAGGACTCCTCTTAATCTTACTTAAACAGATTATCCTTGTTGTTGATTCTAACCATTATAGGTCAGGTAATCTGACCCTACATATTTTCATCAGCCCTCTCAATCATGAGGAGTTAAATGCTCAAGGTTTAGTCTTTTAATAATGTAGTAATTATAACTTTCTAAGGATCCTACTAGTCCCTACCAGATTTCCCAAATCATGAAGGAGATCTTCATTTGGATCTTAATTCTTACCTAACCAGCCATGTCAATTGCAAGAGACTCTACCTGCTTTAGTAGGTAGCCATCGTCACACTATGACAGAACAACTCAGTTCATGTCCCTTGTCTAGCTCGTGCAGCTTCATAGCACAATTTATTCCACCTATGGTATTCACACTCAGGTCTTATCAGTAATATTGATCAGTGCATCCTTACTCCTATAAGAGCAGTTACCATTTTAACAGAGGGGGTGAAGAAATTCCCAATTTACAGTTTCATTATGCGGTCCTTCTTCGTAAAGAGAAAATGCAAATAACAATATCTTTTTACACAGCTCGTACATGAGCCCAAGCAGGCCAAGTGTTGCAACCATGCTCTGATACCAATTTGTAACACACCCACTATGGCATAATGGATTATTACGACTTTTTCTTTCTTTTTATTTTGTTCAGGGACATAATCCCCGAGTTCCTACGAGGTCTTAGCACAGGCTAGGTCTTCCTGTCAGAACTTCCCTAAGCCAAATCCATCAGTTCTTTCATTGGAAACCCACCTTGTACAACTCAAATACCAAGTGTGGGCTTCACCTGTTGGGATTTCGTGACTGAGGAATACAAGGGAACTTGCCCTTGGGTTTCCCAAGTGCCAAAACACCAAAATCTATTCATGCTATACAATTTCGGGGTTTCACCCATCGGGATTTCACGACTGGCGAATACAAGGGAACTTGCCCTTGGGTTTCCTAGGTGTCAAAACACCAAAATCTATTCACACTATACCATTTCGGGGTTTCACCCATCGAGATTTCGCGACTGGCGAATACAAGGGAACTTTCCCTTCTCAGGTATCGAAACGTCGAAACACCAAACTCTATTCACGCTATACCATTTCGGGGTTTCACCCATCGGGATTTCACAACTGGTGAATACAAGGGAACTTGCCCTTGGGTTTCTTGGCTGCCAAAACGTCGAAACACCAAATTCTATTCATGCTATACCATTTCGAGGTTTCACACATCGATATTTCGTGACTGGTGAATACAAGGGAACTTGCCCTTGGGGTTTCTGGGTGCCGAAATGCCGAAACACCAAAAGCTATTCACACTATACCATTTTGGGGTTTCACCCACCGGATTTCATGACTGGCGAATATAAGGGAACTTTCCATTGGGTTTCCCGAGTGCTGAAACGCCGAAACACCAAAATCTATTCATGTTATACCATTTCAGGGTTTCACCCATCGGGATTTTGTGACTGGCGAATACAAGGGAACTTTCCCTTGGGTTTCCTGGGTGCCGAAATGCCAACCAACAGCCACATGTCCTCTACAAATAGATGGTCCAGATAACTCCCATGGATCTTGGGATCTACGGTCCCAATTCCTTCGCTACTTGCAAAGGCTGAAAGGGGTTGAGGCATTAACGCCTACGTTCCTTCCTCCAATCTAATGGTCGTGGCAGACCTCAGATCCTCTGAAAGGATCTCGTCTGTTCATCTAGCAAATCAAAGGGTACTCTCTTCCGGTATTTGAAACTCACTATCCTTCCTGAGCTTTGTCATCTATGAAGGACTTAAGAGCCTTGCACTCTTCTTCTGGGCTTGACCCTTAGAAGAGCCTTCCATGCAACCCTTGTGCTCATTCATCAAGTCTAGGACTTGAGTGGGTCTCAGTCTCTACTTGCCTCATAGGGAGCCTATGCATAACTGCACTACCTCTCCTGAGCTCAACAGACTTCATCCTCCAAGGGACTCTAAACAATTAGGAAGGTTGGGATGCGTACATGGAATTATGTCCAAGGTCGACGAATGCACAATTTGTGACTCTAGCTCATGCCACAATAGGTCACAAGCATTTACAAGTATAAAACATATCCTAACCATATGATTTCTTACTGGCCTAATTATACAACCAAGTGGTAATAAAATGGGATACAACATATCCATTAAGAAATCATGCACAATTCTTGCAACATACACAGTATAGTCGATTCATACATAGTTACAGATAATTACACAGGGTAGGAAATCACTTATCTATTACAGGTTTCTACCAACCAACTGACTGTGGGTGTTCATCCTTCCACCCAACCATAGGAACAGCGGCATTCATTCTTAGCACGCTGGCCACCCCCGTGCCAAGCCATGATATAACTAGGGAATTCTCACAGTTTTCGAGGGTTCTCTCTCTGTTTCAGTGTCTATTTGGGTCCTGTTTTCTGCAAGTCGGAGCTTTCTCACTTGTTTGTGGCCTCAACGAGGTTTCTCAAATGATCTTTGGGATCAAGCTCATGGCCTTTTGTTCACGATTCACTGGATATCTTCGCACCTCTCCCTTGTGATCTTATGCTCCTCTCCTTCGTTGTTCCCCCCATTGTCTCCTCTCCCGTGTGTGTCCCTCTTACCTGGGAAGGGTTTTCGACCTATCCGGTTCCTTCTGTCAGAAGAAAACTCAGGTTTGCAGGTCCCTGCAGTACTTTGGGTTGACAACCTATGTTTCCATTCATGGGGGTTGTTGGTGATTCAACTACCGGTCATTTCTTCATTGACTGATTTTCTTTCCTTGGGATTCAAAGGAGGTTTGTCATCCTTATCAACGGAGATTTTGGGGTTATTTGGTATATGAAACCTCTCTTATAGTTTTCACATTCTTCCTCTAGTGATATCATGGCCATTACATTCAAGGCTTCACCCCACAGTCAGTTATTGGCAACTCAAACAATAATACATTTACATTATCCTCATGCATTAGCATGGTAATTCCTATTTTATGATTAATTACAAATCGGGGGAAACAAGGTGTTACACCAGCTATTGTTAAGACAATATGGAGTTATGTACTCTTGGCTCATTCGAGATATGCTAGGACTATTTTTTTTCGTGACAAAATATTCACTCATGTTGATTTAGTTAAAATCTACTCTATGATGAGGCGAGGTCAGTAATTCTAGTGTTGTTTTCTTATTATGTGTTCTAAATGGAAAACTTTATATTAATATATAAGAGAATTTTTCCTATGGAAAAAAAGAGACTCAATTATATGTTCAATAGCAACAAAAAAAAAATTTCGGATTCAAAGTCAAAGTCTACTCAATTGATTGACCCACTTTAAAAATCGAACAATCGCTTCTACACCATAGAGATATTTTTTTAACCCACTCGAAAAATTTAATAATCGCTTATGCACCATAGAGATATTTTGTTCTAAAATTTCCATCGCTTACATTATTTACAATTACAATTACAAATTTTAATTCTTCTTGATGATATTTGACTTAGTTTAGGTCATCTCAAACACTTGGAGAAGTTTGTTAAAATCCATGGATGTAGTCACTCAATAGATGGCTTGGAATCCAGGATTAGGCCTTTCTATTCGTCTTGGTAAGGACGAGATCCTTAGATTGGGTAAGCAGACACTTTTATCACCCAGTCTTATCGCTTCTCTTAAGAAGTGGGGTATCCACTTCTTGTATCAAGAAAGAGGATCGGGTAGGACGGGGGAAGTTTTGACACATTGGAAAACAACTGTAGAGATGGGATTAATAGGTGCAGAGGCTGTTGAATGGGACCACTATTGCAAAGCATTGAATAACTCAGGTATTCATTTGACATATCATCCAGATAAACTAATTTGTACCAGGGGAAATAAATCGGGTTACATCTCGGCCAAAAATGCCTATGATGCCTTAGCCTCTAAACTTTGGATCCATAATAATAGTTGGTGGCACTGTTCTCTTTGGAATTGGGATCTTGCTCCGAAACTCAAAATTTTTACCTAGTTATTACAAGAAAACAAGATTATCACTTGAGACAATTGATAGAGAAGAGGGTGGTATGGACCGAGCATTTGTGGCATGTTCCAGCAAGAGTCAGAGATAGCATTAAATTTAATGATGCACTGTAGTTTTACCCAGCAGGTCTGGAATCTGATTTTAGCAGCCTACAAATTAACTACTTGTTGGACGAGCTCTTCCCTGCAATCAAGATTTAAAGATTGGTATAGAAGACATCATCTTCGCCCCTCGTTGCCTTCTATCATTTGCTGGAAATTGTGGCTGGAATGAAACAAAGGCTTTTTTTAGAAAGATAGGGCATCTACATTCTTGGTCCTTCACATGACCTTGGGGTGGTTAGGGAATTCACAAGTTCATAAACTTCCATCCTTACCCCAAAGAAATCCTCCATTTCCAAAGGAGGGAAGACTGACTGGGTGGTTTGATGGCGTTGCTCCGGAACGAGGTCAGATCAGTGGAGCAGGAAGAGTCATCAAGATAAATCCAGATACAGAGTTTAGATGGATGTTAAATAGTGGATCGGGTACGAACACTAGAGCTGAATTATTGGGAGTTTGGGATTTGCTAAATTTGGCATCTCATTTACATCTCCTAKACCTTAAGGTGTTTGGGGACTCAAGAATTGTTATAGACTGGTTAAATCAGAATTGTGTCCTTCATGTCTTGAATCTGGCATGTTSGAAGGACCGGATAAAGGGCCTCCTCAAGAACTTCAGGACTCTCGAGTTCTCACACATCTTTAGAGAATTTAATCAGAAGGTGGATGAGCTATCCAATAGTGCTCTGCAACACCAAGAAGGAAAAATTATTTACTACCAGATGGAAGATGGGCATGTAGGTCCTTCATTGTTTCTAAATCTCTTTTGAAGTATCGAAATTTCTCTAGCTTAGTAGTTAGTTTTCTTCTTTAAATATCTTATTCGGCTTGATGAAAGGCCAACTACCATTAAGACAATATGGAGTTATGTACTCTCGGTTCATTCGAGATATGCTAGGACTTTTTTTTTGTGACAAAATATTCACTCATGTTAATTCAGTTAAAAGCTACTCTATGCTAAGGCGAGGTTAGTAACTCTAGTGTTGTTTGCTTATTATGTGTTCTGAATGGAAAACTTTATTTTAGTATATAAGAGAAATTTTCCTGTGGAAAAAAAAGACCCAATTATATGTTCAATAGTAGCAACAAATTGTTTTCAGATTCAAAGTATACTCAATTGATTGACCCACTTTAAAAATCAAATAATTTCTTCTACACCATAGAGATATTTTGTTGACCCAATCTAAAAATCTAATAATCGCTTATGCACCATAGAGATATTTTGTTCTAAAATTTCCATTGCTTACATTTTTTACAATTACAAATTCTTATTCTTCTTGATGAGATTTGACTTAGTTTAGGTCATCTCAATAGCTAGAGAGTCCAATCATTTGGGAAACTAGTAAGCTTTCCTCAATTAACTAGGACATTTAAATTAAAGTAGAGCTCTTATATTTGAGTAGTTTTGATGAAATCCTATATTTCAATTTCCACTTTTTAGTTCAAAAATATTTGGAATTTGAATACCTTTGAGGTTAGCTAAAATGTTTGAAGCATTCCTAAAGTTATGATTTTAATTTTAAAGTTTAAAAAATAATATCAAATCATTTTTCTTTTTTTTACTAATCATTTTTTATAATTAAATGTTTTTTTTATTTAATAATTAATTACACTTTTCAAATCTTTATTGAAAAAAAGATATAACTTATTTTATATGTAATATAAATAAAATTAAACAAAATTGTTATAACAAAACCATTGTATGGGGGACATGATTGTGGAGGCTTTCATTGGAAAAGAGTTAATTCAAGGTTCCCTTCGAATCAAAGGGAGCTAGAACCCTCAAGGATGCAATGTTTGCATTCATTGTAATCTCCCAAAAGGGAGCTAGAACCCTCAAGGATGCAATGTTTGCATTCATTGTAATCTCCCAAAGTACTCATGTTGCATTCTTCAACACTTTTTATACCATGAGAAGTGAGGACTTAAATATGTTGAGTGATCTAGTGATAGAGCAGGTTAAATTACTTTCTCTTCATTAATTTTTCTCTATCTATCTGCATGTCTACCTACATATTTTGTTTTATTGATATCCACTATATTGTATGCATTTGATCGGGATTAGTGCTTCTAATCTTACAACTCCCTTAACAAAGGAGAGATTGAAACCACATGTATTTAAAATGTGTAGGACTTCTTTGGCTCCATACACGGTAATATCCCATTGCACTACATTTTAAGCTTATGAGATTATTATTTGGTATATGTTCAATTGGATACTAACCTAAGTTTCTCGATGAAGGTGAGGAACCATGATTTTGACCACAAATTGTGAGAGATAATAATAATAATATATGTTTTTATTTTCTCTGGCTCTAGTTCTATTGTGTATTTCTATTGTCCTACTACTATCCAAAAGGAAAATCTATGTTGTTGTCTAGATATGACAAGTGATAAGGATTATAGTGTTCCTTGAGTGTTGGAAGTCACAAGTAGCAAAAATGAGCAATATATATCCATCGGGATGTGAAAGCCAATAACATCATGCTCGATTTTGGATACAAGGCCCGAATCAATGACCTCGGCCTTGCCTATCTAATTGAACACGACTAGTAGTCCTTCACTGTCACCGGTATTGTGGGAACCCTCAACTACATAGAACCAAACACTTTCACACTAGGTGAGCCATGGAAAAATCAGAKTTGTTTAGTTTTGACATTGTTTCCCTTGAGGTAACCTATGGAAGGTGTDCGAAAAAGGTTGTGGCTAAAACTTGGTTCAACTAYTGTTTCTGTGGCTTTTACCYTTTTGCATATTTKCTTTATAAAAWATATTTTCTTGTTTGAGTCTTTTAAAAATAAATGGATGACTCCAATTTTCATTTTATTTTTATTTTATTTTTATTTTATTTTTATTTAATTTTTGGTTCTTCAATTTGRGTTTATTTAAATATAAGATATTAGGGTCTAGAGACCCTAAGGTAAAGAGTTTCAWTTTTTTGTTGTTTTGGTCYTGGGTGAAACTTTGTGTYAGGTGGGGTGTGAAAGTAGTGGGTAACAATGTCTCCATGATTTTGATTTTGAGCACCCATGTTCTCACTGTGGCCTTATGAAATGGGTGAGAGTACATTTTGGTGATAGTAGAGAGCTCTTGTGATAAAATGGAATTTTGATGTGAGCAATAGTTGGTGGTTAGATACAAATGACATGGCAAATTTATTTGATACATTGTTGGTGATTTTCCTTTGAGATATTTTTATGAAACTATTATTGGAAGCCACTTGATTTCAAGATCAACAATGTGGGACTTTACTAGTAAATGTTGGTTTGACATGAGGTGAATTATGTGGTACATAGCCACAAGAAATTCATTTGAAATTTGAATTCGATATGATTTTGGTGTTAGGGAAAGATGCTCAATTTGAGGTTGTATTAATTTATTGTTTAATATAATCAATCAATAGGTGCAACATTCTTGGAATATAGTTTTAAGAACAAAAAAATTGTTTCTTAAGTGGCATACATTGTTGAATTTTACTATTTCTCAAGAAGAAGTTTGCGTAGAACCATATTCAAGTCATTTATTAAATTGTGATTCAAGCTTTACATCAGGGTTAAGTTGTTTCATATAAAATTAGCGAACAACTATAGTCCCTTTTGTGAATTGTATATTATATTGATGGGGTGCGTAGAGGCCTTTGTGTCCATACAAATCCATTAGATGATAGTCAATTCATCTAGATCATTCCACGTCCCCTCTCTAGTCAATCGTGTATAGTCACCCAATCCATGGTCGTCCAATGATGTAATCATATCCATTCATCCAAATAACATGTGGTCATCCATCTATGAATGATGATTTCCTTCAATGTTTCCTTTGTCATGCACTTATATTTGGCTCTAAGCCACATCACTATCGTAGAGATGATTCTTTGGTCATCCATCTCATATAGTTCCCAGGGGAGATTGAAGCCCAATAGTGATTGAGGGGGTTCTATGGCTAAGATCCATGTTGTTTTAATATTTCAGTGACAATAACACCCCCTCTATGGAAACCATGGCCCTAAGAGGTGTCGAGCCAAGGAATATTTGTCCACCCTTGTTGAATAACCAAAGCAATAGCCAAAGAAACATGGTGGACTCATGGGTGAGTCCTAGGAACAACATCATTTATTAATATGGCCCTTTTCATATTCCTTGTGGAGGAATGTCTACAATGCGAATCACATGGACATGACAAGGAGTGGTGGCACTATCACTGGAAACCCTAACTTCAAAGAGGTTGTCACTTCCTATAAGACAATTTACATTAACTTCACTATTGAGACTACAACAATTGATGTAAACATCTTGGCTCCTAATTTAGATAACGTGGATGATGCAACTACAATTTATTCATGGGATCGCGCATTTATGAATGGTTCCACAATGATTCATTATACTACTATGAACCCCTTTGATTGTCTCTTACTAGTGTTGGTGCCTAGCAGGTTTCTTTTGTTCAATGCGATTGTGTCCCAACCTAAGAAAATACATTTAGAAATGGAGATGAGAAGAGAAAAGAAAAAAACACATCCATGGTGGATAAGACAATCTCATGTATCACTTACTTGAATTTCTTAGTAGGGTGGACAATCTCATGGCTTGCTTATAACCTTACTCAGAGATCCATCCACGTTCAATTATATTATAGTCAGATGTGTTCCCATGTTGTTCAAACCATTTACAACATATTATCATATCCATGGAATTTGTTAATGATTGAGAGGTCTTGCTTGGTTTATAGTGGCCCTATTGAAAATTCTAGAACCGAGGAACAAAATATGTACAATTGTGCCTCATTTAGTGCCCCATTTAAGATTGGTTGACTCCACCATGATTTACATGATATATTCTCTAGAGAATTAAAAAGGTGATTACTCCATACATTCCTCCACCAGGTTCATATTTAGATCATTTCACACACATTTTCTAGAGCTTCAAACAAACA
>JASDQU010735698.1:64602-89190 GCA_032191745.1 Picea mariana
GAAACTTAGGTTAGTATCCAATTGAACATATACCAAATAATAATCTCATAAGCTTAAAATGTAGTGCAATGGGATATTACCGTGTATGGAGCCAAAGAAGTCCTACACATTTTAAATACATGTGGTTTCAATCTCTCCTTTGTTAAGGGAGTTGTAAGATTAGAAGCACTAATCCTGATCAAATGCATACAATATGTGGATATCAATAAAACAAAATATGTAGGTAGACATGCATATAGATAGAGAAAAATTAATGAAGAGAAAGTAATTTAACCCGATCTATCACTAGACCACTCAACATATTTAAGTCCTCACTTCTCATGGTATAAAAAGTGTTGAAGAATGCAACATGAGTACTCTGGGAGACTACAATGAATGCAAACATTGCATCCTTGAGGGTTCTAGCTCCCTTTGATTCGAAGGGAACCTTGAATTAACTCTTTTCCAATGAAAGCCTCCACAATCATGTCCCCCATACATTGGTTTTGTTATAATAATTTTGTTTAATTTTATTCATATTATATATAAACTAAGTTATATCTTTTTTTAATAAAGATTTGAAAAGTGTAATTAATTATTAAATAAAAAAAATATTTAATTATAAAAAATGATTAGTGAAAAAAAGAAAAATGATTTGATATTATTTTTTAAACTTTAAAATTAAAATCATAACTTTAGGAATGCTTCAAACTTTTTAACTAACCTGAAAGGTATTCAAATTCCAAATATTTCCGAACTAAAAAGTGGAAATTGAAATATAGGATTTCAACAAAACTACTCAAATATAAGAGCTCTACTTTAATTTAAATGTTCTAGTTAATTGAGGAAAGCTTACTAGTTTCCCAAATGATTGGACGCTCTAGCTATTGAGATGACCTAAACTAAGTCAAATCTCATCAAGAAGAATTAGAATTTGTAATTGTAAAAAATGTAAGCGATGGAAATTTTAGAACAAAATATCTCTATGGTGCATAAGCGATTATTAGATTTTTAGAGTGGGTCAACAAAATATCTCTATATGGTGTAGAAGTGATTATTCGATTTTTAAAGTGGGTCAATCAATTGAGTATACTTTGAATCTGAAAACAATGTGTTGCTACTATTGAACATATAATTGAGTTTTTTTTTCCATAGGAAAATTTCTCTTATATATTAAAATAAAGTTTTCCATTCAGAACACATAATAAGCAAACAACACTAGAGTTACTAACCTCGCCTTAGCATAGAGTAGCTTTTAACTGAATTAACATGAGTGAATATTTTGTCACAAAAAAAAAGTCCTAGCATATCTCGAATGAACTGAGAGTACATAACTCCATATTGTCTTAATGGTAGTTGGCCTTTCATCAAGCCGAATAAGATATTTAAAGCAGAAAACTGACTACTAAGCCAGAGAACTTTCGATACTTCAAAAGAGATTTAGAAACAATGAAGGACCTACATGCCCATCTTCCATCTGGTAGTAAATAATTTTTCCTTCTTGGTGCTGCAAAGCACTATTGGATAGCTCATCCACCTTCTGATTAAATTCTCTAAAGATGTGTGAGAACTCGAGAGTCCTGAAGTTCTTGAGGAGGCCCTTTATCCAGTCCTTCCAACATGCTAGATTCAAGACATGAAGGACATAATTATGATTTAACCAGTCTATAACAATTCTTGAGTCCCCAAACACCTTAAGGTCTTGGAGATGTAAACGAGATGCCAAATTTAGCAAATCCAAAACTCCCAATAATTCGGCTCTAGTGTTCATACCCGATCCACTATTTAACATCCATCTAAACTCTGTATCTAGATTTATCTTGATGACTCTTCCTGCTCCACTGATCTGACCTTGTTCCGGAGCAACGCCATCAAACCACCCAGTCGGTCTTCCCTCCTTTGGAAATGGAGGAGTTCTTTGGGGTGAGGATGGAAGTTTATGAACCTGTGAATTCCCTAACCACCCCAAGGTCATGTGAAGGACCAAGAATATAGATGCCCGACCTTTCTAAAAAAAAAATTTGTTTCATTCCAGCCACAATTTCCAGCAAATGATAGAAGGCAGCGAGGGGCTAAGATTATGTCTTCTATACCAATCTTTAAATCTTGATTGCAGGGAAGAGCTCATCCAACAAGTAGTTAATTTGTAGGCTGCTAAAATCAGATTCCAGACCTGTTGGGTAAAACTACAGTGCATCATTAAATGTAACGCTATCTCTGACTCTTGCAGGAACATGCCACAAATGCTCAGTCCATACCACCCTCTTCTCTATAAATTGTCTCAAGTGAGAATCTTGTTTTCCTGTAATAACCAGGTAAAAATTTTGAGTTTCAGAGCAAGATCCCAATTCCAAAGCGAATAGTGCCACCAACTATTATTGCGGATCCAAAGTTTAGAGGCTAAGGCATCGTAGGAATTTTTGGCCGAGATGTAACCCGATTTATCTCCCCCAGTACAAATTAGTTTATCCAGACGATATGTCAAATGAATACCTAAGTTATTCAATGCTCTGCAATAGTGGTCCCATTCAACAGCCTCTGCACCTATTAATCCCATCTCTACAGTTGTTTTCCAATGTGTCAAAACTTCCCCCGTCCTACCCGATCCTCTTTCTTGATACAGCAAGTGGATACCCCACTTCTTAAGAGAAGCGATAAGACTGGGCGATAAAAGTGTTTGCTTACCCAATCTAAGGATCTCGTCCTTACCAAGACGAATAGAAAGGCCTAATCCTAGATTCCAAGCCATCTATTGAGTGACTACATCCAAGGATTTTAACAAACTTTTCCAACTGTTTGACATGACCTAAACTAAGTCAAATATCATCAAGAAGAATTAGAATTTGTAATTGTAATTGTAAATAATGTAAGCGATGGAAATTTTAGAACAAAATCTCTATGGTGCATAAGCGATTATTAGATTTTTAGAGTGGGTCAAAAAAATATCTCTATGGTGTAGAAGCAATTATTCGATTTTTAAAGTGGGTCAATCAATTGAGTAGGCTTTGACTTTGAATCTGAAAACAATTTGTTGTTGCTATTGAACATATAATTGAGTCTTTTTTTTCCATAGGAAAAATTCTCTTATATATTAATATAAAGTTTTCCATTTAGAACACATAATAAGAAAACAACACTAAAATTACTGACCTCGCCTCATCATAGAGTAGATTTTAACTAAATCAACATGAGTGAATATTTTTTCATGAAAAAAAATAGTCCTAGCATATCTTGAATGAGTCGAGAATACATAACTCCATATTGTCTTAACAATAGCTGGTGTAACACCCTGTTTCCCCCAATTTGTAATTAATCATAAAATAAGAATTACCATGCTAATGCATGAGGATAATGTAAATGTATTATTGTTTGAGTTGCCAATAACTGACTGTGGGGGTGAAGCCTTGAATGTACTGGCCATGATATCACTAGAGGAAGAATGTGAAAACTATAAGAGAGGGTTCATATACCAAATAACCCCAAAATCTCCCTTGATAAGGATGACAAACCTCCTTTGAATCCCAAGGAAAGAAAATTAGTCAATGAAGAAAGGACCAGTAGTTGAATCACCAACCACCCCCATGAATGGAAACATGGGTTGTTAGCCCAAAGTACTRCAAGGACTTGCAGACCTAAGTTTTCTTCTGACGGAAGGAACCGGATAGGTCGGCAACCCTTCCCATGTAAGAGGGACACACACAGGAGAGGAGACAACGGGGGGGACAATGAAGGAGAGGAGCGTAAGATCGCAAGGGAGAGGTGGGAAAATATCCAGTGAATCACAAACAAAATATCGTGAGCTTGATGCTGAAGAGCATCTGAGAAACCTCATCGAGGCTGCAAACGAGTGAGAAAGCTCCGAGTTGCAGAAAACATGACCCGAACAGAAACTGAAACAGAGAGAGAACCCTCGAAAACTATGAGAATTCCCTGGTGATATCATGGCTTGGCACGGGGGTGGCTAGAGTGCTAAGAATGAATGCCTCTGTGCCTATGGTCAGGTGGAAGGACGAACACCCACAGTCAGTTGGTTGGTGGCAACCTGTAATAGATAAGTGATTTCCTACCCTATGTAATTATCTGTAACTATGTATGAATCAGCTATACTGTGTATGTTGCAAGAATTGTGCATGATTTCTTAATGGATATGTTGTATCCCATTTTATTACCGCTTGGTTGTATAATTAGGCCAGTAAGAAATCATATGGTTAGGATATCTTTTATACTCGTAAATTCTTGTGACCTGTTGTGGCATGATCCAGAGTCACGAACTGTGCATTCATCGGCCTTGGACATAATTCCATGTACGCATCCCAACCTTCCTAATTGTTTAGAGTCCCCTGGAGGATGAAGTCTGTTTAGCTCAGGAGAGGTAGTGCAGTTATGCATAGGCTCCCTATGAGTCAAGTAGAGACCGAGACCCACTCAAGTCCTAGACTTGATGAATGAGCACAAGGGTTGCGTGGAAGGCTCTTATAAGGGTCAAGCCCAGAAGAAGAGTGCAAGGCTCTTAAGTCCTTCATAGCTGATGAAGCTCAGGAAGGATAGTGAGTTTCAAATACCGGAAGAGAGTACCCTTTCATTTGCTATATGAACAGACGAGATCCTTTCGGAGGATCTGAGGTCTGTCACGACCGTTAGATTGGAGGAAGGAACGTAGGCGTTAATGCCTCAACCCCTTTCAGCCTTTGCAACTAGCAAAGGAATCGGGACCGTAGATCCCAAGATCCATGGGAGTTATCTAGACCGTCCATTTGTAGAGGACATGTGGCTTCCGGTCAGTGTTTTGGCACTCGAGAAACCCAAGGGAAAGTTCCCTTGTATTCGCCAGTCACGAAATCCCGATGGGTGAAACCCCGAAATGGTATAACGTGAATAGATTTTGGTGTTTCGGCGTTTCGGCACACGGGAAACCCAAGGGAAAGTTCCCTTGTATTCGTTAGTCGCGAAATCCCAGTGGGTGAAACCCCAAAATGGTATAGCGTGAATAGATTTTAGTGTTTCGGCACCCGGAAACCCCAAGGGCAAGTTCCCTTGTATTTTCCAGTCGTGAAATCCCGATGGGTGAAACCCCGAAATGGTATAGTGTGAATAGATTTTGGTGTTTCAGCGTTTCAGCACCCGGGAAACCCAAGGGCAAGTTCCCTTGTATTCGCCAGTCGCGAAATATCGATGGGTGAAACCTCGAAATGGTATAGCGTGAATAGAGTTTGGTGTTTCAGCACCCGGGAATCCCAAGGGCAAGTTCCCTTGTATTCACCAGTTGTGAAATCCCGATGGGTGAAACCCCGAAATGTTATAGCATGAATAGAGTTTGGTGTTTTGGCGTTTCGGTACCTGGGAAGCCTAAGGGAAAGTTCCCTTGTATTCGCCAGTCACGAAATCCTGATGGGTCAAACCCCGAAATGGTATAGCATGAACAGATTTTGGTGTTTCGACACCTGGGAAACCCAAGGGCAAGTTCCCTTGTATTCGCTAGTCATGAAATCCCGATGGGTGAAACCCCGAAATTGTATAGCATGAATAGATTTTGGTGTTTCGGTGTTTTAGCACCTAGGAAACCCAAGGGCAAGTTCCCTTGTATTCGTCAGTCACGAAATCCCGATAGGTGAAGCCCACGCTTGGTACTTGAGTTGTACAAGGTGGGTTTCCAATGAAAGAACAGATGGATTTGGCTTAGTGAAGTTCCGACAGGAAGACCTAGCCTGCGCTAAGACCTCGTAGGAACTCGGGGATTCTGTCCCCGAACAGAAGAAAAAGAAATAAAAATTCGTAATAATCCATTATGTCGTAGTGGGTGTGTTACAAATTGGTATCAGAGCATGGTTGCAACACTTGGCCTACTTGGGCTCATGTACGAGATGTGTAAAAAGATATTATTATCTGCATTTTCTCTTTACGAAGAAGGACCATAGAATGAAACTGTAAATTGGGAATTTCTTTACCCCCTTTGCTAAAATGGTAACTACTCTTATAGGAGTAAGGATGCACTGATCAATATTATTGATAAGACTTGAGTGTGAATAACAAAGGTGGAATAAATTGTGCTATGAAGCTGCACGAGCGAGACAGGGGACATGAAGTGAGTTGTTCTGTCATAGTGTGACGATGGCTACCTACTAAAGCAGGTAGAGTCTCTTGCAATTGAGATGGCTGGTTAGGTAAGAATTAAGATCCAAATGAAGAACTCCTTCATGATTTGGGAAATCTGGTAAGGACTAGTAGGATCCTTAGAAAGTTATAATTACTGCATTATTAAAAGACTAAACCTTGAGCATATAACTCCTCATGACTGAGAGGGCTGATGAAAATATGTAGGGTCAGATTACCTGACCTATAATGGTTAGAATCGACAACAAGGATAATCTGTTTAAGCAAGATTAAGAGGAGTCCTTTGGGACTATTGCTAATTCCCAAGAGTGATCCTTGTTGGTTGTTCCCATAAAGAGAGGGTAACATCTGTATGAGTTATGACTATGAGATTAGTCCTGTAAGTGACTTAAAAGCTCAGAAGAGATAGTGGGGGAAATTTGGTATGCCAAACATGCATATAGAATCAAGCTTGTGTTAAAGTTTGAAAACTCCGGAGGTTGAGCGCGGAGTATACCAGGAGGAGTAATGGTTTTAAGTCTTGAGAGGAAACACTTAGAAAAAAAAAAGTTTCTAAGTTTCAAAGAGTTGAAGCGTTCAAAGGTGAAGCGCAGAAAACTAAATTTCAAAGAAAGAACAAGTATGGAGGATTGAGCGGGAGAAATTCTTCAGAAAAGAATTTTGAAGATTGGATAGGATCGAAAGTCAAGATCCATTCAGAAAGAATCGAAATGTTTCGATTTGTTCGATCTCGGAGAAGTAGCGCACTGGTTAGTTGCGAGGAGATACTGAAATTTCACAATTTCAGGGATCGGGAGAACGAAGGTGAAAGGTCTTCAACTTCGCGACACACGAAATTGTGAAATCCAGATACGTGAAACCCCGGCGAGATCTGAGATGTCAGATCGTGGAAGAATCGGGACTGTCAGATTGAGAACTCCAAAATTTCACAATTTCGGGGATCGAAGGATTCGAGGTTCTTCATAACAGAAATCCTGAAATCGCGAAAGGCAAAGTGCCTTTAGTTCGAATCATGGTCACCGCCGGTGGTCGCATGAGGAGAAGCGTGAACTAGTATGATTAATACTTAGTTGTGTTCAATTGTACTTGAGTGCATGAGAATAATGCATTGTGAAGCTTCATAATAGGAAGCCTAATATTAATATTGGTAAGGTATGAATGATATTAAACGTGAAAGTAATGCACATGTATAATGAAAGAGTAGAAGTATACTAGAGGCCCAATATGATTTCCCTGATGAGTAAAACATGAAGCAAGTATTTCTCTTGTCCAAATTAAATGAATACTATGGAGGCATAGTTGACTCCATTCTGGGGAGTCATGAACGTCCTGTTGCAAATGCTAGCTTGAGGGGAATGTATTCCATTTCCTCAGGAAGTACCAATATAATTAGATGAAAGGGTAAATGAGAAAAGATGCTCTCTTGTCATAATAAGAGATAAATGATTACGCCTTTGAGCATTCCATGAGAAGGATTGTGAAGGAATCTGAATTGGCTGATCTTAATAGTAAAAATGCAGGTTTATATTCCTTAAGGGGAATGTTTAGTAAAAACCTAAAATCTAACTCAAGGTTGAGGCCATCACAATAGTGATGGATATGCAACAATGAAGTTGCATACCGAAGGAGTTCCCGGTGGAGGAACTGTATAAGGACTTTGTCAGAGGAACAGAGTTACAACCCTAATAATTGTTGAAGGTTGGACAATAGAATGCAAGGCCTATCCATATATATGAATCCTGGATTACATTTGGAAAGAATCATGAAATTAATAGAAGACTAACAACTGAATATTGGCCATTCTTATAACTGAATGGAAGTGTGTAGGATGCACATGTTCATGATTCATTATGAGCAAAGAGTTGCTATTAAAGCATGTTGCAGTATCCCAAAAAGGGTTAGGGTGAGGCCTAACCAAGGCTTCTCAGAAAAAGAGCAGTTGTGGAAACCAGTATAGTTGGTAGGAGGCAAGTAAACCCCCTGAGTATGATTAAATGAATAAATGAGTACGTGTAACTGATAAGGCTTGGGTGAAGCTATGATTAAGAAAAGGCAGTGAGACCTTAGAGATAACTTGACTGGGATGAAAATCCCCAAGCGATGTAGCAAGAATTTGAAGAAGGGGAGAGCCCACAATTCTTTCCTTGCTGAGCATTATGTTTTCTATGGGATGAGAAAGCTAGTACATTGATGAACGAAAATGTGTTGACACCATAGTAATGATGGTTGTAATACTATGAAAATGATTGAAAACTATTGTGTTGCACTTATGAAAACATTTGAGGATGTTTATGAACTCGAATGTTATGACACATGCATTTGGTTTAATATTATGACTAATGTAATTGTGTATATGATGATGCATGTTGTGTATAGAAATAAATTGGAGCTATTGAGGAAGACAATTTCCAATGATGGGCAACCTCAAAGAAACAATGACCAGGAGAAGGCTGCGAGTGAAAGATTATTGACGGGACTATAAAAGTCCCCATAAAGCACTGGTGATGAGGTAAAAATAAGAAAGAGGGTGCTAGCAGCCAAGAAACAGTATAAAGTTATTCGTGCCTGTGTGGCACAAGGTATGAAGTGATTTGGTAAGAACCCCTTCTGAAATATTTTATTGTCTTAGTGTTATGCATAAACTAGAGAGGTAGTTGTATGACTTGGATACCCAGGTAAGATATGACTCAGGACGAAGAACCTGAATAATGGAGGTATGAACCTCTGGTAGTAAACACTATTTGTAAACCTTGGAAGAATTCATGAATTGATATGTCATGAATGCATTGACAATCAAGGAATGCATAAAGGCATTCATGTGAAAATTTTGAGTTCATGTGTATTGATTTGGGATCGTGATCGGCCTATAGCCGGTAGTATGGTCCTACTGTAAGAATGAAAGAAAACGAATAAAACATATGAGGAAAAGGTTGGTTAAATTTCAGCACCCCATGGCCAAGGACCGGTTATAAAGTGTGATGAACTTGAAAAAGAATGCAAGAATGCATTGGGTATGAATGTGGCCATGAATATTGGCACAATTGGTAAAACCCTTTTGAAATGTTGAATTACATTTTGAAAAGATTGGTATGTTGAGATGAGACTAACAGTTTGTTAGGTTGTGGAAAGAATGAATTGCAGAAAGCAAAGAGTCTTGGATATGGCAGTGTTGTAAGTCCATAAGGAAGAACGATTGCCTACTGAGCCAAACTGTAAGGAATGGTATTTCCTTTTTGAGAAAGTAATTTAATTGTTAAGTATGCACAATTCTGAAATTGTTGTGACGATGTTGTAAAGGTGCAATAAAATGTATATGCATGGAAAAGATAACAAGTTGTTTAGCCGATTGAAGTTGAAAGTGAAGGAAGCAAGGGGGTCTTGGATATGGTAGCATTGTAAGCCCATAAGGAAGGCCAATTGCCTACTGAGCCAAACCATTATGGGAAGGAAAGTCCCATAATTATGAATTTGGTTCCTGTGTGGAACAAATATGAAAACAAATCATGAGATTGGAAAATCTGTGGGTGACATATTTGCAATAACAACAATAACATTCTAAAAGTTAAAAATTTATAATGATGTCTCATGAATTTTATATACTTGTGAAACAGGTGAGAAGAAAAGCCATGTCCAGAGAGGAATAGATGAAGGCTATCAAAGCTGAAGATGATGAAAAGGGGCTACTGCTGAGCCATGAGAACCCCATGATAATTCATGATTGCCTGAAATAAATTATGTTGAGGTAACACAAGCTGGAGGGATGCCTCAACAGAGCAAGTCTAAGGGATGCCTCGACTGTAAGACTCGATAGAGTATCTAAGATTTTCCTGTGCAAGAAAACCTCGGCATGGCAAGATGGATCGCTCGAGGGATTGTATAACAATGAAGGGGATGCCTGAGCTTGGGTCGGGAGGTTGAGTGACCACAAGGAAGAGGAGACCTTAATAATTCTTGTAAACTATTGGGATCATGCACACAGTGGGTAGTTTCCCATGCGGAAAAACCTTAGAAAGGAAAATGAAATCATGATAACTCTTGTGAACCATTGAATTGGAATCATGCACCCAATGGGTATGCCAAGGAAAGCGATGAGAATGGATAACAAAACTACCATGTGGATACAGATCCACAAACTGCACAGATAAGTATTGTTCTAATATTATGAAATTTTCCTTTTGAATTTTGAACAACAGTAAGATGTTTTCACACAAAATTGTGATTAATGTGCTTGTGTCCAAGAATTATTGAAGGCAGAGGATGAAGACTAAGATCTTGAAAGAGGACCTGACCGAGGATGAAGGTCAAGACTTCTGAAGTGGCTGAATGATAAAGGCATGACAGGTGTTTTGAGAAAGAACACCAAGGACGGTGTTCCTTTAAAGCGGGGGGGGAATTGTAACACCCTGTTTCCCCCAATTTGTAATTAATCATAAAATAGGAATTACCATGCTAATGCATGAGGATAATGTAAATGTATTATTGTTTGAGTTGCCAATAACTGACTGTGGGGGTGAAGCTTTGAAAGTACTGGCCATGCTATCACTAGAGGAAGAGTGTGAAAACTATAAGAGAGGGTTCATATACCAAATAACCCCAGAATCTCCCTTGATAAGGATGACAAACCTCCTTTGAATCCCAAGGAAAGAAAATCAGTCAATGAAGAAAGGGACAGTGATTGAATCACCAACCACCCCCATGAATGGAAACATGGATTGTCATCCTGAAGTACTGTAGGGACCTGCATGCCTGAGTTTTTTTCTGACAGAAGGAATTGGATAGGTTGGCAACCCTTCCCAGGTAAGAGGGACACACACGGGAGAGGATACACTAGGGGAACAGCGGAGGAGAGGAGTGTAAGATCGCAAGGGAGTTGCACGAATCTCTCCAATGAATCACGAACAAAAGGCCATGAGCTTGATGCCGAAGAGCATCTGAGAAACCTCGCCGAGACCACAAACGAGTGAGAAAGCTCTGAGTTGCAGAAAACAGGGCCTGAACATAAATTGAAAAAGAGAGATAACCCTCGAAAACTGTGAGAATTCCCTAGTGATATCATGGATTGGCACAGGGGTGGCCAGAGTGCTAAGAATGAATGCCTGTATGCCTATGGTCGGGTGGAAGGACGACCACCCACTGTCAGTTGGTTGGTGGCACCCTGTAATAGATAAGTGATTTCCTACCCTATGTAATTATGTGTAACTGTGTATGAATCGGCTATACTGTGCATGTTGCAAGAATTATGCATGATTTCTTAATGGATATGATGTATCCCATTTTATTATCGCTTGGTTGTATAATTAGGCCAGTAAGAAATCATATGGTTAGGATATGTTTTATACTTGTAAATGCTTGTGACCTGTTGTGGCATGAGCCAGAGTCACGAATTGTGCATTCATCGACCGTGGACATAATTCCATGTACCCATCCAAATCTTCCTAATTGTTTAGAGTCCCCTTGAGGATGAAGTTTGTTGAGCTCAAGAGAGGTAGTTCAATTATACACAGGCTCCCTACGAGGCAAGTAGAGACCGAGACCCACTCAAGTCCTAGACTTGATGAATGAGAACAAGGGGTGCGCAAAAGGCTCTTCTAAGGGTCAAGCCCAGAAGAAGAGCGCAAGGCTCTTAAGTCCTTCATAGCTGACGAAGCTTAGGAAGGATAGCGAGTTTCAAATACTGGAAGAGAGTACCCTTTCATTTGCTAGATGAACAGACGAGATCCTTTTGGAGGATCTGAGGTCTGTCATGACCGTTAGATTAGAGGAAGGAACATAGGCGTTAATGCCTCGACCCCTTTCGGCCTTCGCAAGTAGCGAAGAAATTGGGACCGTAGATCCCAAGATCCATGGGAGTTATCTGGACAGTCCATTTGTAGAGGACACGTGGCTGTCGGTCGACGTTTCGGCACCTGGGAAATCCAAGGGCAAGTTCTCTTGTATTCGCCAGTCATGAAATCCCGATGGGTGAAACCCCGAAATGGTATAGCATGAATAGATTTTGGTGTTTCAACATTTCGGCACCCAGGAAACCCAAGGGCAAGTTCCCTTGTATTCGCCAGTCGCGAAATCCGGATGGGTGAAACCTCGAAATGGTATAACGTGGATAGATTTTGATGTTTCAGTGTTTCGACACCCAGGAAACCCAAGGGCAAGTTCCCTTGTATTTTCTAGTTGTGAAATCTCGATGGGTGAAACCCCGAAATGGTATAACGTGAATAGATTTTTGTGTTTCGACGTTTCAGCACCCGGGAAACCCAAGGGAAAGTTCCCTTGTATTCGCCAGTCGCGAAATCCTGATGGGTGAAACCCCAAAATGGTATAGCGTGAATAGAGTTTGGTGTTTCGGCGTTTCAACACTCAAGAAAGCCAAGGGCAAGTTCCCTTGTATTCACCAGTCGTGAAATCCCGATGGGTGAAACCCTGAAATGGTACAGCGTGAATAGAGTTTGGTGTTTCAACATTTCGGTACCCGGGAAACCCAAGGGCAAGTTCCCTTGTATTCTCCAGTCACGAAATCCTGATGGGTGAAACCCCGAAATGGTATAGTGTGAATAGATTTTGGTGTTTCGACGTTTCGACACCCGGGAAACCCAAGGGAAAGTTCCCTTGTATTCACCAATTGTGAAATCCCGATGGGTGAAACCCTAAAATGGTATAGCATGAACAGATTTTGGTGTTTCGGCGTTTCGGCACCCGGGAAACCCAAGGGCAAGTTCCCTTGTATTTGGAAGTCGCGAAATCCCAATACGTGAATCCCACGCTTGGTACTTGAGTTGTACAAGGCGGGTTTCCAATGAAATAACCGATGGATTTGGCTTAGGGAAGTTTCGATAGGAAGACCTAGCCTATGCTAAGACCTCGTAGGAACTCAGAGATTCTGTCCCTGAATAGAAGAAAAAGAAAGAAAAATCCGTAATAATCCATTATGCCGTAGTGGGTGTGTTACAGATGGCCTTTCATCAAGCTGGACAAGATATCTAAATCATAAAACTGACTACTAAGCCAGAGAACTTTCGATACTTCAAAAGATATTTAGAAACAACGAAGGACCTGCATTCCCATCTTCCATCTGGTAGTAAATAATTTTTCCTTCTTGGTGCTGCAGAGAACTATTGGATAGCTCATCCACCTTCTGATTAAATTCTCTGAAGATGTGTGAGAACTAGAGAGTCCTGAAGTTCTTGAGGAGGCCCTTTATCTGGCCCTTCCAACACACCAGATTCAAGACTTGAAGGACACAATTCTGATTTAACCAATCTATAACAATTCTTGAGTCCCTAAACACCTTAAGGTATAAGATATGTAAATGAGATGCCAAATTTAGCAAATCCCAAACTCCCAATAATTCATTTCTAGTGTTCATACCCGATCCACTATTTAACATCCATCCAAACAATGTATCTGGATTTATCCTGATGACTCCTCCTGCTCCACTGATATGACCTCATTCCGGAGTAGTGCCATCAAACCACCTAGTCGGTCTTCCCTACTTTGGAAATGGAGGATTTCTTTGGGGTAAGGCTGGAAGTTTATGAACCTGTGAATTCCCTAACCACCCCAAGGTCATGTGAAGGACCGAGAATGTAGATGCCTGACCTTTCCAAAAAAAATCTTTGTTTCATTCCAACAACAATTTCCAGTAGATGATAGAATGCAGTGAGGGGCAAAGAGGGTGTCTTATATACCAATCTTTAAAGCTTGATTGCAAGGAAGAGCTCGTCCAACAAGTAGTTAATTTGTAGGCTACTAAAATCAGATTCCAAACCTGCTGGGTACAACTACAATGCATCATTAAATGTAACGTTATCTATGACTCTTGCAGGAACAAGCCACAAATGCTTGGTCCATACCACCCTCTTCTCTATAAATTGTCCCAAGTGAGAATCTTGTTTTCCAGCAATAACTAGGTAAAATTTTTGAGTTTTGGAGCAAGATCCCAATTCCAAAGAAAACAGTGCCACCAAATATTATTGTGAATCCAAATTTTAGAGGCTAAAGCATCGTAAGCATTTTTTGCCGAGATGTAACCCGATTTATCTCCCCCAGTCTAGCTTAGTTTATCCGGATGATATGTCAAAGGAATACCCGAGTTATTCAATGATCTTCAATAGTGGTCCCATTCAGCAACCTCTGCACCTATTAATCACATCTCTACAGTTGTTTTCCAATGTGTCAAAAATTCCCCCTTCCTACCTGATCCTCTTACTTGATACAAGAAGTGGATACCCCACTTCTTAAGAGAATCGATAAGACTGGGCGATAAAAGTGATTGCTTACCCAATCCAAGGATCTCATCCTCACCAAGACGGATATAAAGACCTAATCCTGAATTCCAAGCCATCTAGTGAGTGACTACATCCAAGTATTTTAACAAACTTCTCCAAGTGTTTGAGACCTAATGTATCCTAATCGTGGATCATCTCATCCAAGACACCATCAAGGAAGAGGTGAGGTAATTTTCCTTTAGTACTCTGTGCCAAAGGTTGTCCTTCATCAAGCATCGCCACAATGTGTTTGCAACCAACGCTCTACTAAACACAAACAAGTTCTTGACTCCCCAACCACCATAGGATTTTGGTTTTGCAATATATTCCCTATGCATAGGTGAATACACTCCCTTGCCCCACTTCCCGACCACAAAAAATTAAACATTAGTTGTCTAATCCTATTGAGAACTGAAGTAGGAATGATAGCTACCGCCAGCCAGAAAAATGACATGCTCTCAAGAACCGCTTTGGTGAGAACAAACCTCCCTCCTAAGGACAACCATCGGTGGCAACAATGACCAATCCTTCTCTCAAACTTGTAAATGAGCCATCTCTAGTCCTCGACTTTGTAATTTGTAGGCTTAAGAAAAAATCCCAAGTACCGAAAACATTCATTTAGATTCACAAAATTGTAAGGAAAGAGAGCCAGAGAAGTGGAAAGTTGACTTAGGTGGATTTATAACTAGACCTGAAGCACTGCAGAAAGTTGATAGTATATATTTTATTTCCCTCCATTTCTCTATCTGAGCTCTGGTCATGATAAGGACATCCTCCACAAAGAAAATATTAAAAATCTTATGGATCCTGGATATCTTGACCCCAGAGATTTTCCCTTCTGACTATGCCTTCTTGAGTAGTAGACTATGTCCTTCCATCACTAAAATGAACAACAAAGGGGATAAGGGGCATTCTTGCCTTAATCCTCACCCACTCTGGATGAAAGGAGATGCCCCGTCATTTATCAAAATTGCAAAGGAAGTTGTATTAACACAAATCATTATCCAGTTTGTAAGCATGAGACCAAAACCCGTCCAAAGAAGAATCATCTGAAGAAAATACCAATTAACATAATCGTATTCCTTCTGAAGATCCAATTTTAGAATAACAACTCTCAATTTCTTTGCTTTGATGCTGTGAAGACATTCCTATGTCATACCTACCGCATCCAGAATCTCTCTTCCCTTTAAGAACTGCAGTTTCTCCCCTGATAAAGACCGCGATATGATCGACTTTATCATGTTGGCTAAAATATTTGCAATAATCTTGTAAGCTAGATTACAAAGAACAATAGGTATAAAATCCTCAAAACAAGAGGGATTTTTCACTTTAGGGATGAGGACTAAAAAGGTCGAGTTTAAGGACCTTTCCATTGTTCCATTCCTCTTGGAATCCTCCACCACCTCCAATATATCGGCCCCTACCAAATCATAGAACTAGAGGAAGAATTCCACCGTCCACCCGTCCAGGACTTTTTCCTTGGAAAACCCCTTTAGGACAGATAATATTTCTTCTTTGGAACAAGGTTTCTCAAGCACTTGAATATCACTCTCAGCAATAAAGCAAGGGAAATATTGGATTGTGCTCACTTGTTCAACAATCATGTTCTGTCTCATTTCTGCATAAAAGACTTTAAAATTTCTCATCGCTTCTGATTCAAGTGCCTCTTGACCAGAATGACAAGTGTCATTTTCATAAAATATTTCCCAAATAGTTTTTTGATTTTTCGTGTGGCTAGCAAATTGATGGAAAAATTTAGTATTCAGGTCGCCCTTCTGTAACCAAGTAGCTCTTCTCTTCTGTCTCCACATTTCTTCTTTTGACTAGCATGAGCTTATTCTGGGCTTCTTCTAACACTTTGATTTGGAGGTCTACTTCTGTCGTATCCTTCCTTTTAGCTTTTGTAAGATAGTAAATCTCTAGTTCCTCCTCAACTGTGACTAGCCCTATATCTTGCTTCCAACAACTTGAGTGGAAGAATCCTAGTGGAATTGGGCTCATTGAAGAACTCATAGAATCTAGATCTAGGTTTTAACAACATGATTGGAAGAATTCCAGTGGAATTGGGCTCACTGAGAACTTAGTGATCCTATCTTTATCATCCAACAACTTGAGTGGAAGAATTCTAGCAAAATCAGGCTTGCTACATAACTCAATATTCTTGTCTCTGGATTCCAACAACTTGAGTGGAAGAATTCCAATGGAATTCGGCTCGTTGTGGAACTCAAATTATTGTCTCTAAATTCTAACAACTTGAGTGGAAGAATTCCAACAGAATTAGGCTTGTTGTAGAACGTAGAATTCTTCTCTCTAGATTCCAACAACTTGAATGGAATAATTCCAATGGAATTGAGATTTCCACAGAACTTAATGGACCCGCCTTTATCATCCAACTACTTGAATGGAAGAATTATAGAGGAGTTGATATTTTGTAGAACTTAGAATTCCTGTCTCTAGATTCCAACAACTTGAGAGGAAGAATTTCGACATAATTGGGCTTGCTAGAGAACTTAGAATTCTCGTCTCTAAATTCTAACAACTTGAGTTGAAGAATTCCAATGGAATTTGGCTTACTGCATAACTTAGTGAGTGTGTCTTTATCGTCCAACAACTTGAGTGGAAGAATTCCACTGGAATTGAGCTCACTACAAAAATTAGAATTCTTGTCTCTAGAATCCAACAACTTGAGTGGAAGGATTCTGACATCTCTAGGGAATTGCAAAGAGATGGTGTTTTTGAGAGTGTCCAACAATAAACTTAGAGGAATAATCCATAAGGATATTGAGAAATGTGTCAATCTAATGATGTTAGATTTATCCAAAAACCAGTTGAATGGAAAGGTTCCCAATATTTACATAATTGTATGCAGTCGAGTCGGATCAAGGTGTTCGAGAACAAACTTAGTGGACATCTAGACATAATGTTTTCAATTATCTTGAATATTCTCTCGATGCATCCTAATAGATTTGATAGGACTCTCCCTTTTTCTTTGGTCAATTGTACCAAGCTTCAAGTACTAGATTTAAGGAAAAATACATTATCAGGGGATCTTCTCAAATACCCCTCATATTTTCAAGGGTTGTGAATTTTAAGCACGTTGGTTATTATAAGCTCCAAGGTGGTATCTTTGAATGGATCACGAATCTCCCTCAATTAGAGGTGTTGGATTTATCCAATAATAAACTGAGTGGGAGAATACCATCTAAATTAGGGAGACTCAAAGGATTTCAAACTCTTAGGTCTTCCCAACTTAGTGGTGATACATTAAATGAGGAAGTGAAGGTCGACATCAAGGGTGTTGAGTATCCTCTAACATATGTGATATTGAAAAACATAATATTTTACTTGTCTATCAATAATTTAATTGGAGAAATACCTCCAAGCATGGGAAGTTTGAGTGCCTTGTAGTTGCTGAATTTATTTGGAAATCTATTGGAGGGAAAATTTCTTGCATCTCTTCGTGAGATTTCTACTTTGGGGTAGTTAGACTTGGCTAAAAATAATTTGAGTTTAGAGGTTCCTCAAGAACTCTTTAAATTAACTAAGTTGGCATCTCTAAATGTATCAATTAAAAGACTCTACATCTGAATCCTAGAAGGAACACAATTTGACACTTTCAATATGACTTAATTTCAAAGGAACAAGTGCATGCATGGTTATCCTTCACAAGCATGAAATGAAACCAAAAATAAAAATAAAAGTAGAGGAGATGGAGCTTGTGCAAATGTTAGTAAATATCAAAGATGGCTAAGTCATGTAGATGAACATGTCTCATTAATTTAATTAGGTTTAGGAGCAATTAGGTTGAGCTTAAAAAACATTTTATTTAAGATATTGAACTTTTTTTTTATATGAAGGAGTTGTTTCATGTGGTTAGAATAAGGTATAAAGTCTAAAAAAATTGGCATAATACAAAAACCTATGCATATTTTTTTAGTGAAAGGGATATTTTTAGATTATTATTTGGGAAAGCTTATTTTTTAAAATTTCTAGTATAAATCTATTTTTTGAGCCTTCAAGGTTTGTGAACCAAAGATATTTAGATTGAGTCAAGTCACTCAACTTGCTTATAATACTTAAATTAATCACATATAATTACCTAAAGCATAACTATATTAATTGTGGATTATAAATATATATCTATATATCTATATATCTATATCTATATCTATATCTATATCTATATATATATATATATATATATATATATATATAAGTTGGAAATAGTAAATATTATATTGAAAAGTGTATGTAACAAAGCTAAATACCAAATTCATAACTTTAAGAGGCTATAGAGTGCTTTCTAGAGTTTTTTGTTATTACATACCAATTGTCCTTATAGGTGTACAACTTAACAAAAACACCTAATATTCTAGTTACTTAAAAAAACATAATAATTATTTAATAACATAAGACATGATGGTTGAGTGCTTCATCCTAACCTACATTGGATGGAGGAGAGTTCTAATGTCCAATGTCCATTTCATCCTTCAGCTGGTGCACAATTTCCTCTTCCTTAAGATTTGCATGGGATGAATTAACTAATTTTTTTTTTTTAGTTGAGGTTGTGGAATGCATGTCCTTATTGAGATTTACAACCATATTTCTAAGCATGTTGCATTGTACTTCAGTGTATTGAATTTTTTCTTCTAGTGAATAAAGACTCTGATTATTGAGGCATTTTGAGAGGTACAAACATGCTAATTTTCATGCACCTTAAAATTTATTGAGAAGATTGAGGATCTATTGCATTGAACTAGACCTTTGTGTCTACGAAGAGCCCTTCAAATCTCTTGAGTTTCTCCATCGTTCATGCTTTTTAAAACTAGGACATAGATGTTTGTGTATGGAAAATTCAAAGCAAATCCATTGTAGCCTGAAAATTTTCCTTCTACTTCAAACTACCTATCATTCCTCAAAAGCATCAACAAAGTTGAAATAAAAGAGAATTTATGGGGAATCATGTTCCCACTCTTAAACTTCAAAAACCCCTTTCCCAAATCCTTTAGATTTTGTACAATAAATGAAAACCCAGAGAGAGGGAAGCCGAGACCATAGATTAGAAATAAACACAGATAAAGGATGTACAAAGTGTTGGTGTTTTATATGATTCCCAGATCTAATAAATATTGCCTTATGATTAATAAAAATATTCACTTTCACAAATTGGTTATCATAGAATAACTATACACTGAAAATATCAACTATATATTGCAGCGAAAATGACAAGATCTTGAAATATTAACCATGCACAGTAAACAAAAGAACACAAGAGTTTGTCCTATGAAACCCAAACTTGGGAGAAAACCCAAAAACCTTTATCTAGAAGAATTTAGTCTAAGATATTACTAGTACATCACCATTAATAGCCAAAATACCATATAGAGAAGATACTCCCCAAGGCTAGCATCACCAAGACCTAGCGCCTCAATAAGATGACCAAGAATAACCAAGCAAGAGATTCTCCAAATGTGGTGCACTCTCCAAGGCAACCAGAACCAAGGTATAGCGAAATAGCTAAAAACTACAGCTGCAACTGCCTTGTGTGCACTGCAGAAGGAGTTGTTTGACTGCCAAAATGAAATAATCCAGTATTGTATTTATATTGATCCAGGCACCAGTCTGGGGCTGACTTCTTATTTTTGGTTCTTTAATTTTATTATTATTATTCCTGTGGGGTCGAATTCTCTTCCTGGGGATTCTATAATGGTGTAGATGGGTCTTCTTGTACTTTCTTGTGGAGAATGACAACCCAAAGTTACAAATATCCAACACTCCCTCTCAACGAGAGAGGCATTCTCCATACTTGGATTTATTCTGTCATAGAAAGGTTGTCTTCATGAACCATGTTGATGTGCCATCTTCGCACATGCATTATATCCTAGAATATGCATGTGATAACATCTCGAGTCCATCCACTCCTTGATGGTAGAAGGACTACACCTAGGCCATTCACCAGTAGAAAAGCCCTGTGAGTGAATGAATCATTACCCCTAGTCATATCATCACTAGCATAACCTCGTGCATGACCAATCTGGGATAATGTCTTCTTGATGCTTATCTGGGCCACTCACCACTAGCAAAGCCCCGTGGATGAGTGAATCAATATCCTTTGGTCATATCAGAACTAGAATAACCCCTTGCATGACCAATATAGGAATAATGTCTACCCGAACCTGGAGAACATCAACATATCTGGGCCATTCACCACTAGTAGAGCGCTACGAGTGAATGAATCATTCTCCCTTGGTCATATCAGTGCTATCATAGCCCCATGCATGACCAATCTAGGAGAATGTTTGCTCGATGTTGAAACATCAATGCTTATCACTAGCCAAATCAACATGGATAATCCTATGTATCATCCTCCTTAGCCAAATCAACATGGCCACTTTGGGAGGATAATATGCAATCTACTCATCTATGGATAAGTATTGGAGCTTCACTACTCTCTTATGTACCACGTCTCAGATGAAGTCCTGCAAGAAGGTTTTGAAGTTGCACCAGTTCACGACTTGTGACACTGGCTGTGACATACTCCATATCTAATATATTGAGTGATACATAAGCCTGCTTCCAGCTTATCTCAAAAATTGTAACTGATTCCAAGATGAAGCAACACCCTAAGGTGATCAATCTGTCTACTGCACTCTTACTCAATCAGAATATGTATATCTCTGTAGCCTCACTTCATCACCTGAAAAAAACTATATTCAACTGTACCATGCTTCACTACCACCCACTGGAACTGCCTTGGCTTCAACCAAATACTAGCTCAGAGTGCTTGCTGTAAAGCAAATATATGGCCTGGCATTAACTAGGTACATCAAGGATCCAATCTATTGTAGATCGCATCTGATCTCATTGCACCTCTAATCCCAAGAGTACATTTGGCTAGGATGCCCCATCTCGACTTCTGAGGCCAACTCCCTCTATCACTGGAGTAAGTCATGTTGTCCAATGTGCCTCACGAGCTGCTCCCTCTAAGACAAAATCCATACCCAGACCTCCTGACTAGTTGCCTCCTATGTCACTGTAGCAATATGACATCTCCTAGAAGCCTCTTACCTCTAAAGCTTCTTTCTAGCCTCCTCAAATCATGACACCTATATGTCAGTCCTGGGAGATGTCTCTTTCCCACCTGGATCTGGGGGAGAACTCTCTTTGAATAATCGACTCTCTCTTGAGCCAACTAGCTCTCTCTAAGATCAATCTCACTCTATAAATTCTTGGTTAAAACCAAGCTCATCAAGTATCCATTGATCTTGGAGTACCATGCTCCCTATGAAACATGACTCCCTCTAAGTCTGTATAATCTTTGGAGCCATTTTCTCCCTCTACATATTTTGAAGTCTGATCTCCAATGAACTATCTTGGGAGGATGCTCCTCCCTACTGGATCCTGAGGGTTGACTCCCTATGAACTCTAGCTCCTTCTGAGCTGGTACTTGGTGGGGCCACCTACCTCACCACTGGTGGAGCCATATACTCCTCACTGACAATCTCCATCTAGAACACTTTGTATCCCACAAAAGTATCCTTCTTTTCAGAAGGTTCTAACTTTGTTTTCTTGGCTTTCAATATATGGATGTATATTTTCATGTATACAAATCCATGTCTGGATAGCCTACTGCATGTCAGGATAGCCTACTCCATGTCTCAAACTAGATACCATCTAATCTGTTTCCTCCTGCAACTGTCACTATAGATCCTTGTCAAAGCTACCACCTGTGACCTTCCCGGAACAAGCACAATAGCAAAAAAAATAGTAGACAAGTACAATATTCTTATGATAAGGAAATAGGAACAAGAATAAAAAATGGGAAATAGGAACAACACTTTTCCAGTGTTGTTACCAATCATTCCTCTGTGGTAACCCACCCGAAACAAAACAAGAACAAAATAAAAGAGCAACACTTTTCTAGTGTTGTGACCTCCATAGTAACCTTCCCGAGACAAAGAAAACAACCAAGAACATCTCCTAGAAGAGATCAATTTCATCTTGTAAATAAGTGCATCATTAGTACTAAACAATGAGCATTTACACAATGATCATTGTACTAACAATATTCAAAACATTTGATAGAAAAATTACTTAGTAGTAATAGATCTCTAAAGACTATTGTCTCAGTTATAATATTTATTTAATATGCAACAATATAAAAATATCAAACATGATATGCAAACCTAAAGTCTTAATTGCTAGGGAGGGTGCGTTACTCCTCTAAATGCACTAGATCTAATGATCCATTTGGGTCATTTCTTGGACAAGGTCCCTTGTACATCCCTTGCAAACACCCTCATATCCTGCTAAATGATATAACTTGGAAACATATATAGGTGCATACCTCTGAAATTTGTAGCACCATCCATCTTGTCTCAAGGTTTGTGCAATTGGAAACTAGCAACTGGCAACTACAATTGCAACTGTAACTGGCAATTGCAACTACAACCGCAATTGTATATGTACAGTGGCAATATTTCAACTAGCTTTGAAACCATGTTGGTGTTTTATATGATTCTCAGATCTGATAGTTATTTCCTTATAATTAATAAAAAGATTCACTTTCATACATTAGTTGTCATAGAATAATTATACACTGAAAATATCAACTAAAATACTGCAATGGAAATGACAAGATCTAGAAATATTAACCATGCATAGTAAACAAAAGAGTTTATCCCGGGAAACCCAAACTTGGGAGAAAACCAACAACCTTTCTCTAGAATAATTCAATCCAATATATTACCAATACATCACCATCAATAGCCAAAATACCATACAGATAAGATCCTCCCGAAGGCTAGCATCACCAAGACCTAGCACCTCAATGAGATGACTAAGAATAACCAAGAAAGAGCTTCTCCAAGTGTGGTGCACTCTCCAAGACAACCATAACCAAGGTATAACGAAATAGCCAAAAATTGCAGATGCAATTGCCTTGTGTGCACTGCAAAAGGAGTTGTTTGACTGTCAAAATGAAATGAGCCAGTCCTGTATTTATATTGATCTGGGCATCAGTCTGGGGCTGACTTCTTATTTCTGGATCTTCAATTTTATTATTATTATTCCTGTGGGGTCAACTTCTCTTCTTGGTCTTCAACTTCTTCCTAGGGATTCTGTAATGGTGTAGATGGGTCTTTGTATACTTTCTTGTGGAGAATGACTACTCGAAGTTGCAAATATCCAACACAAGGTCCCAGAGACTAAGACCCTCTTACATCCCAGATAATATTGCATCCAACTGAAATAGATTCCATAGGTAGAAACCCAAAGCAATAACCAACTTCCAACACACATAGATATCACTCCATTGATACCATTTAGAGACTAAATCCTTTAACTGAGGTTTAACCATCCACAAGCCAGGAGAAAATCTTACCAGGTGAGAGTCGAGATACTTCTTAAACCTCCTACAAATCGTTGTTCTTCACACTATCCCACCTTGTAAACAAAATGTCACAATGAAGAGTACACAAGATAGGGCCAAACTTATTTCTATCATGCAGGGGAGGTGGGAAGTTGCCCTTTCATACACCATCATTGCACTTGATATTTGAGCTTTGAATTGGTAATTCATGTGTTAATAAATTACAAGGGGGCGTGGTATTCCTTTGAACCATAGTATCCTTAGGGAATTGGGCAAAGGTGTTGCCCCAATTTTTTTTCAAATCCCTTTGTGGGATTAAGGTGGCTTCATTAGCCAAAAGGTCCACTTGAGTATTGCATTTTCTTAGAGAATGAAAATATAAGATCGAATGCAAGCTCATGACCTCTTTGTTAATTCGAGCAATAATCTGAGATAGCCTGTTTTCAAGCATGGTTAGATTCTTAACTACCGTTTTGAAAACAATAGTTAAATCTCTTATGACAATCAACGATTTGATATTGATTTCAACTACAAGGGAGACACCCTAAAGAACAGTATAGTCATTTTCTTGATGTTTGTTGATGTGCCTAATCCTCTGCAAAGGTCATTTCTGACTGCCCCTTCAAGATCAAACAAAGATGATCTCGTGCTTTCCACCCTTTAGATGGGATATTAAAAAGAATAAATAATTATAAAAAATATATCTCTATTAATTTAATGCATATAACATAAACATATTATAATAAAAAAATACTACTTGTATGTTAATTCAATATTTTTAGATTTAAAAAATTTAATTAATTTTCTTTCAATATTTTTTTATAATTTTTTTAATATAATTAAATTAAATGATATCAAATATAAATA
>JASDQU010735698.1:89266-108436 GCA_032191745.1 Picea mariana
TATATATTGGGTTAAATGAAAGTATCAAATGTCTTTTACCTTTACTAATTCAACAAATCAATTAACATCATCTGGGGACGTGGAGGCCCTTCTGTCGTTCAGGAAGGCCATCACATTGGATCCACTAGGATTGCTGTCCAACTGGACAACTGAGAATTAGAAGAGGGTATGCTCTTGGAAGGGTGTTTTCCCTAATCCTTCCTAGAATAAGTCTCCATGGTACTCTTCCGCAATATCTTGCCAACCTTTCTTTATTACGTACGTTGGATCTTTCATATAATAACTTGGCAAAAATAATTCCACCCGATTTTGGGCAGCTCAAAGGGCTGGAAATGCTTAACCTCAGACTCAATCTTCTCATGGGTACTTTCTCCCCATCTCTTGGTAGCCTATCCTTACTGCAAAATTTGGATCTTTCAGATAATAATTTGAGAGGGACTATACCAAGAGCTTTGGGATCACTGCAAAACTTAGAGACCCTGGTTTTAAATTCCAACAACTTGAGTGGAAGAATTCCGGTGGAATTAGGCTTGCTGTAGAACTTAAAGGTTTTGCGTCTAGGTTTCAACAACTTGAGTGGAAGAATTAAAGTGGAGTTGGGCTTTATGCAGAACTTAAAGGTTTTGGGTTTACGTCATAATAACTTGAGTGGAAGAATTCCAGTAGAATTGGGCTCGCTGCAAAACTTATCGAACCTGTTTCTAGATTCCAACAACTTGAGTGCAAGAATTCCAGTGGAATTGGGCTTGCTGCACAACTTAGTGGAATTGTATTTATCATCCAACAACTTGAGTGGAAGGATTCCCACAACTCTAGGGAATTGCAAAGCAATGACATATTTGATGATGTCCGACAACAAACTTAGAGGGAAAATCCCTGAGGATATTGGCAAATGTGTCAATCTAACAATGTTAGATTTATCCAAAAATTAGTTGAATGGAAAGATTCCCACATCTTTACAGAATTGTACACAATTAAGACAAATCAGGGTGTCTGACAACAAACTTAGTGGACATCTAGATATTGTTTTTTCAATTACCTTGAATATTCTCTCTGCTCATTCTAACAGATTCTCTAGAACTCTGTGTCTATCTTTGGTTAATTGTACTTGGCTTCAATTACTAGATTTAAGGAAAAAAAGATTGACAGGTGAGCTTCCCAAATACCTTCCATCTTTTCAAGGGTTACGAGTTCTAAGTGTTGGTTATAATAAGCTCCAAGGTGGTATCTCTGAATGGATCACAAATCTCCCTCAGTTACAGGTGTTGGATTTATCCAATAATAAATTAAGTACAAGAATGCCATCTAATCTCGGGAGACTCCTAGGATTTCAAATCCTTGGGTCTTCCCAACTTAGTGGTGATACATTATACCAGGAAGTGAAGGTTGACATTAAAGGTGTTGAATATTCTCTAACATATGTGTTATTAGCAAACACAATATTTGACTTGTCTAACAATAATTTCATTAGAGAAATACCTCCAAACATGTGAAGTTTGAGTGCCTTGCGGTTGTTGGATTTGTCTAGAAATCAACTTGAGGGGAAAATTCCTGCATCTTAAGTGAGATATCTACTTTGGAGTAGTTAGACTTGGCTAAAAATAATTTGAGTGGAGAGATTCCTCGAGAACTCTCTAAATTAACCAAGTTGGCATCTCTAGATGTATCATTTAACAAACTATGTGGGCGAATTCAAGAAGGAATACAAATGGACACTTTCGATATGACTTCATTTCAAAGGAACAAGTGCCTATGAAGTTATCCTTTACAAGCCTACAATGAAACAAAAATAAATAAATAAAGAGGAGATGAGGCTCCTACAAATGTTAGTAATGTTTGGGGATGGCTAAGTTGTGTGGATGAACATGTTTCATTAATTGCATTAGGTGTAGGAGTAGGGATTGGATTTGGTGGAGTTGTAACATTGATAATTATGTGGAAAAAAGATCGGTATTGGATGGTACCTCCAAAAATAAAACCATTTTATGGAGTGTATTGATTTCCTAAATAATTTAAACTTTTATCCACACACAATATTTTTTAAATATTAAAAAAAATAAAATTTATATTTTTATCAGTTTATATTTTTTTATTTTCATCCTGCCACTTTATATTTTGCAAATATCAACATATGGTTAAAAAGTTATACTATAAACTTTTGGGTAAGGTGCACGATGGAGTGTTCTTGGTTGAAAGTGACATATGGCTCCATAGTGACATATATCCTTGCAAAAAATAAACCCATTTTATTCATAGATTATTGTTTTTTACTTAATTACAAATTAATGAGTTGCGCTTGAGGATCCAATGTATTTATATTTTAATATGTGCGATGAATATATTTAGAATGGTAAAATGTTGAAGGAAAACACTTTCTCTTCTATTGTCCAGCCTATACCTAGATCAAGTAATCACTCACCCTCTTAAGGTATGATAGATCAGTTAGTGGACGTTAATCATCATCATCATCATTGTTATGATAAAGTATATATTTAAAATTAAAACAATTCATAATATTTTATGAGTGTATATTTAAAACTAAAACAATTTATTTTATTTTATGAAAAAATAAGTATTTGATTATTATAATATGTTTAACAATTATATTTATTTTTTTATATATTTATATATATTTAAAAAAAATATTATTAAAAATTTAATATTTTTTATATATGTATTTTTTCATTTAATTTTAAAAATTTATATTTTTATTTATTTTGAAATCATAACTTTATATATTTATTTAAAAAAATTATAATGATTAAAAATAAAATTTTCCATTCAATTTTTACTTCCCAATTCACACATGTTTTCTCCTCAATTTTTACTTCCCAATTCACACATGTTTTCTCCTCAATTTTTACTTCCCAATTCACACATGTTTTCTCCTGTTTAACCTATTCATTGTAGAAATTTAATGACAAAATCTGTTTAGAAATATTATGTCATACACTTAGCATCCTAGAGATAACTGACTTCTATGAACTCTGAAATGTCTAAACCCACATTCAGAAATTACCATAAGCAAAAATACACATTGCTAAGCCCATTTTGCAGCAGAATAAACACAATGAACAACAATCATTCAACTCAGAAATACTAAAACATTTAGGCAATGCTAGGGAAAACCCCAATGTGGGGAAACCCAATGAGAAAGAGAGATTTTATTAGCCTCGGGAAAGATATATCAACAACAACAATACAATTTCCAGCAAGAGAAATCCACTTACAACACACTAAAACTACCCCCCAAATATTCTTCCTTGGAAAAACGTGCCAAATCTGTACTGTTGTACGACCTGCCAAGAAAACAACACCTTGGAAAATGTGCCCACAGTCTGCTATATAGAATGATCTGTACGACCATGCTGCAGCAAGAAAAACCCTCCAACAGCCTCGAAATTCATGCCACTTTGCCTCGATTTTCATGCCCTCTTTCCCTTGTTGTACGAGCTGTATAGATCCGTATAGTACGACCTCCAACAAAAAAAAAAATATCAACACTCACACATAAATATTCTCTTGGGATTTGTGCCCAATCTCTCTTGGGAAATGTGCCCTCCTTGCTTCCCTAACTTTCCTCTCTCAAGCTATCTCATAAATCTCTCTCAATCTCCTTCTCATTGTATCTTGCACACTACCCTAGGTATTCTCTTATAATATGAAAGTGACTCTTCACCTTCTTGAACCCTAGATCTAATGGCCAAGATCTAATCTCGCCTTTACAAGATCAAGGGCCATGATTCATTCCCTCCAAAACAAATCACTCAAAATTTTAAAGTACATTTCACTTTATAACATAAGTGCACTTTATGAGATAAAGTCACTTTAATATTAGAAGGTACACTTTATTAAAAAGTCACTTACAAAAAAGAACCACTTTATCACAACTTTATAAAAACCCATTACAAAGTCAAGTTTCTAGTAGTGTAGGTACAAGCTTATGTCCACATACAGGACACACATGCAGAGTACCTCCCAAGCTAAAAAAAAAACACTCTCTCTTAGCGAGGGATGTACTTGCTACCATCACCATCATCTGGTCCGATCACACTGTTCTCAATAGGAGCTCCCTCTGAACTTAGATCCATCCTCAACACCTTCACATAAATCAAACCAGAAGACATCCTCCTGACAACTATTATGAACCACAAGCTCCTAGGAGAAACCACTCCACCCTAAGCATCGGTTCCATCACACCAGTTGAGCCTCCTTTCGGTGCTCATAAGAGACTCCCTCTCTTCTCTTGGAATGAAAGACTGAATCCTTGGGCCCACTGCAGTCTTAGGAGCCTCATGCTCCTCATCTGACACTGAATCATATCTTGAAGGTTGTCCTTGCAACATGTACAACCTTTTCACCCGATCAACAATCAGTTGTGGTTCCACCGGGTCCGCTCCCTGCCTGTAGATAAATACATGTCTCCTCTTGAACAATGTACAATATCCAACATCCTCTAAGGTTGAGATTGAGAGTAAGTTAACCCTCAACCCCCAAAGAAAGAGAAAACCATCAAGCTCCAAGAATCCTCCATACTCCTAACCCTTCCAACTCCACGTATAACTCGTGACATACCACCTTCACTCTCCACCAGCCGGTCATGACCTGTGTCTGTGATAATAAGGAATTCTCTCCATATTTTCATCATGTGACAAGAGGCTCCATTGTCAACAATCCATCTGATATCACCCCCAAATCCTCCACTACCGACATTAGATACTAGATTAACCAAAGAAAAGTCCTTATCAAACTTGGAAGAAAAGTCCTACATGGATGTTATAGCAATTGTCTCAGGCCCCTCCTCTTTCTTTCTCTTCTTCATCTTCTTAGGACACTGAGAACCAAGATGCCCCAACTGGTTACAATAGTAACATCTGAATTTACTCAAGTCCCTCCCGTAATTTCCTTTCTTCTTTCCCTTTGCAGCAAGAACAACGTTCTCCTTAGTTTTGTCTTCCTTTTGTTCACTACTGTGAGACCCCATCCAGAACTTCTCTTGAGTGAAGTCTTCCCACAACCTGCTCCAATCTGGAAAATTTTCTCAACCCACCACACATTTCACAAAGACATCCCATTCCTTTGTGAATCCTTTCAATGCTATCCTCCCCAACTTGGCTTCTGAGATGATCTCTCCCATTGCAGTGAACTCGTCCTTAACTTGGCCTAGTCGAGTAAGATAGGATGCAACATCCTCACCCTTAGCCATATTAGAGTCATGCATCTTATCTTTCAAGGCCATCTTTTGGTTAGCATTCTTAGCCTCAAATAAATTCTTCAAAGCTTCCCACATCTCATCAATTGTCTTCTTCTCATAAATATGTGCAATGAGTGGGTCCTTCACACCATCCAAAATTATCCTCTGAGCTTTGGCCTCCTTTACCTAATGAAAATCCAAAGAAACATGATCTGTTGTGGGAGCCATAACAACATAACTGACATAGTTTCAAATCTTGTTCTCCTTGAGAACAACTGACATCCAGACCTTCCATTGCAAATAGTTGGAAATGCCATCCAACCGATCCTCAAATCTAATGCATGCATCCATATTCCCTCTCACTATTCAAAGGAAAACAAACAATAGATATCCCCCCTTCAAACTTGCCCAAAAATCTCATTGCTCACTGTCACTCAGAGTCCAAGCTCTCATACCATGTAGAAATTTAATGACAAAATCTGCTTATAAATATTATGTCCTACACTTAGCAACCTAGAGATAATTGACTTCTATGAACTCTGAAATGTCTAAACCCACATTCAGAAATTTCCATAAGTAGAAATACACATTGCTAAGAAATTTTTGCAGTGGAATAAACACAATGAACAATAATCATTCAACTCAGAAATTTAGGCAATATCAGGGAAAACCCCAATGTGGGGAAACCCAATGATAGAGAGAGATTTTATTAGCTTCAAGAAATATATATCACCAGCAACAATACAATTTCCAGCAAGAGAAATCCACTTACAACACACTAAAACTGCCCCCCAAATAGTTTGCCTTGGAAAATGTGCCAAATTCGTACTGTTTTACGACCTGTCCAGAAAACAACACCTTGGAAAATGTGCCCACAATTTGCTATACGACCTTGCTGCAGCAAGAAAAACCCTCCAACAACCTCGAAATGTGTGCCACATTGCCTTGATTTATGTGCCCTCTTTCCTTTGTTGTACGGACTGTACGGATCCGTACACTATGACCTCTAACAACAAAAATAAATATCATCACTCACACAAAAATATTCTCTTGGGAAATGCACCCTCCTTACTACCCTAACTTTATCTCATAAATCTCTCTCAATCTCCTTCTCATTGTATCTTGCACACTACCCTATGTATTCTCTTATAATCTGAAAGTGACTCTTCACCTTCTCCAACCCTAGATCTAATGGCCAAGATGTAATCTTTCCTTTACAAGATCAAGGGCCATGATTCAATCCCTCTAAAATAAATCACTTAAAATATTACAGTACATTTTCACTTTATAACATAAGTGCACTTTATGAGATAAAGTCACTTTAATATTAGAAAGTACACTTTATGAAAAGGTCACTTACATAACCACTTTATCACAACTTTATAAAAACCCATTACAAAGTCAAGTGTCTAGTAGTGTAGTACAAGGTTACTTTCGCATACAAGACACACATGTGGAGTACCTCCCGAGCTAAAAAGATAACATTCATCTAAGTAATGTGCAAGATCATGTGACATATAGCTTGGATGTTCATTGTTTAGCCTCTATATAGATTTTGAACACAATTTTGTTGGAAAATAAATAAATAAACTCGTTTTCTATAATGATTTCATTTTGGATTTGGATTTTTTTTAAATATTTAATTTATTTATTTATAACTTGGATGATAGATTAGTGTTTATTAATAATAATAATAATAATAATTTATTTTTAAGGTCAGACACCAAATTGGTGTATGAGACCCCCAATTTATAATTTATTATTACTTAATTGTAAATTAATATGGTTTATTTACATTTTGATTCTTTTAATTTAATTTTTAATTGAATCATAGATTATTGTTTATTACTTAAACCTAAATTAATGTGATTTATTTACATTTTAATTTTGTTGGTAACATGAAGAGAATATATTGATTAACATCTTCTTGTAGAGCGGTGGCGGCAGAGAAGGCGAAGGGTTCGTTTTTAGGGCTTCGGCCTGGTCCTGCAGTCCTCCACAGGCCCGCTGGCCTCCTCGCGACCTATTCCAGGATTCAAGCTCATTCCCGCCCCGTTAGTAGATCCCCAATTGCGGCTGTGTCATCCCTGGTGTTTGCACCTGCGACTGTTGCGCCCCCTCTCGTGGCTGCGTCCTCTATGGCGACCGACGCCCCCCCTGCTCCTGCTCGAGCCTCTTCAAACGCTGTTTCCAAGCCCGACGGGGGTTTCTCCACCCGCCCTCCCCCAGATCAGGGTCCCTCTTTGGGACGTGCGGGACGGGCTTCTTTCAAGGATATGGCCTCCCTTCGAGGGGGTTCCTCTGCTCCGAATACTTCGATTGTTGAAGCCCCGACAGTTTCTATCCAGATGCCGAAGGAAGCACTGGTGTATTCCTCTCATCTCAGTAAGCTCACCCTGGTTTGCAGGTTTAACGGCTACTGGCCGAATCTGGTTGATCTTCGCTCCTGGATCGACTCCAAATGGTCCCTGCTTCTTGTGGGTGAGGTTACAGTCTGCCCCCTTGTGAAGGGTTTTTTCGCAACTATCTTTGAATCTTCTGATGAAAGAGACTTGGTCTCCAGCTCCGGGCTGTGGTTCTGGGGCACAGCAGGGCTGTCCATGCAGCCGTGGACCCCGGACTTTGATCCAACCACGGCCTCTATTTCTACTGCTCCGGTCTGGGTGCGTCTCCCGTCACTTCCCCTGCACTTTCAGGGGGATAAATCTCTTGAATCTATCAGAAATGGCATAGGGAAATATCTCTGCAATTGTCCTGAAGCTGCCCCAGTCAACTCCACCTTTTCCTGAATCTGTGTAGAGATGGAATTCAACAAGGGTTTCCCAACAGAAATCATCCTCCTTGGAGAGAACTTCTCTTGGACCCAGAAGATCGATTTCGAGAACCTCTGTTTCAGATGCAGGGTATGTTTTGAAACATGGCACATATCCCGAAACTGTGAGAATTCATCCGGGAAAAGAATATCATCCTGAAGCCAAAGGCCCACTTGGTGGACAGGAGCGCAACCGGAGAATCAAGTTGAAGCAAAGATCCCGCCGTCAGAAGCTGAAGGGGAATCCATCTCCGTCCTCAAAGAACCTAGAAAGGGGGAAGACCCAGTGAAAGCAGCTCTGCCCAGGGCTTCAAGCCCAACCAAGCAAGCCTCAAGCTGGGCCGATATTGCTGAGGCAGACGAAGTGCAAGCTCATCCGCAAATTCATAACCAGGGTCAAAGCAATGAATGACAGGTCGTAACCAAAAAGAAAAAAAACATCTATCAGCGAGAAGATGTAATGACGCGAAGCCGATCTGGCTCACTGAAATAGCTATTAACAAGATGTATTCTGAGTAATGTGTAACGTTTTCAGGATCTTGAATTTTAAGTGATAGAAATCACTCTTGATGTAAAGGACCCAGTGGCTTGCCAATTTTTTACTGGCCAGTCCACCTTCTTAATATAATCCATAACCATTTTCGTAAAAAAAAAACATGAAGAGAATATATTAGAATAATAAATGAGAATAATACTTCTCTACATTTTTGAAAGATATATTTTATTTCTAACATTATATCTCTGTGGTTTTCAAAGAGAATAATACTTCTCTAAGGTTTTTACCTTTTTTTAAAGGAATAATCTCTATGGTTACTCTCAATGATGTGAACCATAATACTTCTCTAGCTTTTGAGCACCTAGACATGTGAAATGAAATTAGGGGAGTAACTTTTTACTTTGATTCAATTTTAATTTAAAATATATTTATAATTTAGTAATGTGTGAAAAATAAAAGAGATTTAAATATATTTAGTTGTTTTTTTTTTTTCTAAAGTAAAAGTTGATTTGAGAGATAATAATTAATATCATTATTATGAGTTAACAAAATTAATTGTCATTTTTAAAGTGAATCCAAAATAATAGTTGTTAATTTTTTTCTCTTCTTTTCAATATGAGCACTCCACCACCTATTCTAAAAACTCATTCTATTAGGGGGAGGGCCCCCAAAATCACCCTAGAGATCCTTTACCATTATAAGGAATCATTAGAAAAAGAGAGAGAAGAAAGAGATGCCAAACGCAAAATAGAGTTAGCATCATTAGAAAAAAGGAGTGAAGAAAGAGACATAAAACTCCAAATAGAGCTAGAGGCAATGCTTGATAAAAAAATTAGACTCTTCAAAGATACCATTCAAACTCAAATAAATGATAGATTGTTAGGGTTCAAGAGTGAATTGCAGACAATGGAGGATGGGATTCAAGAAATGTAAAAACATAAACAATCAACCCAAGAAGGATAGGTTGAAGAAAATCACAACTTGAGAGATACAATTAAAGAGCTAGAAGAAAAACTAACCAACAATTTGACCCTCAGTAATATAGAAAAAAAATTGGATATCAAACCCATGAAAGAGGAAATGAATAAGCTAATCGAACTGGACCATGAGCATAATAAAAGATCCTTGAACCTCATAATTTTTGGTATAAAATAACAACAAGAGGAAGATACGCTAACAAGAGTAAAAGAAGAATTACAAAATAAATCACAAATTGATACAACTTACCTCATAGAAGCTAAGAGGCTAGGAAACATAATTGATCATAAATATAGGTTGATCTGTGTCAAAGTAAGTTGTAATGACCAAAAATATAGCATACTCAGTAAATCTATGAGATTAAAAGGGTTAAGAATATTTATAAATGAAGATCTCATTCCTGCAGACCAAGTTGAAGTAAGGAAGGAAGTTCAAAAGGTAAAAAAAGCCAGGAAATAAGGAAATTGGGCAATAATTAGAAATTGGAAAGCTATCGTTAGGGATAGAGACCAAAAGGATAATAAAAAATAGGAATTTGGGACAATCGGGATCCTTTTCTGGAAATGTCATGGCTTTCCATGGCACAAAGGTTGTATGATAAGTTGGATCCCAAGTGATATTGATATTATTTTTCTAGTTGAAACTTGGGAGCATGAAGAGTCTAAGGTCCCTAATATAGAAGGATTTGTCTTGTGGTCGACATGGAACAAAAAGTCCCACCGTAGAGGGATAGGAGGCATAGCTTGTTATATTAGAAATGACATTTCTCCTCACATTCAACTTCATAAGAACGACCCTCTCAATCAATACATTTGGATAGATATTTTAGACACCAATGCTAAGAAGATGTATATAGAAATTTGTTATTTTTCACCTATTAATTCTACTTTTTATAAGAAAAACAATCTAGATAGCAATTGTCCCTATAATAATTTAGAACAAGATATTTATAGTTTGAAAAATGAAGGTAATATCCTCCTGCTAGGAGACTTTAATGCTAGGACTATGACTAAACAAGCTACTTTTTAAAAAAATGATTCCAACCATAATCCTTTATGTCTAGAAAAGGACCTTGTTTTATCTAATAGCTACAAAATAAGCTTTTAAGACCTAGTTGAGAATTTGTTTGGTACTGAGTTGGTCAAACTCTACAACTCTCAAGACCTAATAATTTGCAATGGAGTAATGAAGTGGCCAAACTCCAACCAGATGACTTGTATTCATGGGCTAGGTAGCAATGTCATATATTATGTGATATCTGATATTCTTGTTTCCAACCAAATAGTAACTTTTTACCTTTTAAATGATCATGAACCTAACTTTGATCATAGACCTTTAACCCTAACTCTAAACTCTTCCATGCATAGAAGCACCATTGAAGAGAATTTTGATAATAAAAGGTAACTATGCTTTAACAAAAATAAAGTTGACCTTTTCTTAAAGGATTTAAATAGTGAATTACATCTACTAACTTATAAGGGAAACATTGAAGAAATCTATCATAATTTTACAACTACCCTTCCCAATTATATTAACAAGTTCTCTTTCGAGGTGTCCTATAAAAGGAATAATAGAATGACCAACCCTTGGTATGATAAAGAATGTAAAATTGCTAGGAAATCCATTAGGGATGCTTCTAATGAGTCCTTAAAACATGATAAGATAAATATGTACAAATCCTTAATTAAAAGGAAAAGAAAGGTACTATATCAATAAAAGGCAAGAGAAACTTTCACAACTATCTAAGTTAGATCCTAAGAAGTTCTGGAGGCAAATTCTAAACCGCAATACTAAAGAAAATAATATGTTTCCCTTAAGGGACTGGAATTACTACCTTAAATGTCTTTATGAGCTCCCTAATGCCATGGACACCATTCATATTGTCCCTACAAAGGATGAATTTTTTTCTTTGGATGACATGCAGTTCGGGGTTAAGTGGCTTGCAAATGGAAAAGCTAAGGACATTGAAGGCTACCGAGCTAAACATTTTAAAATCGGAGGGCCTATCCTTATCCCTCACATACACAAAATCTTCAATTTAGCAATAAAGCAGGGCTTCCCTAAGCCCTGAACACAAAGCCTCATTATTCCTATTTGTAAAAATGGGGATAAATAGCATTCCCTCTAATTATAGGACCACTATGATTAGCCCAATTTTAGCGAAGCTTTATGGAATTATTTTGGAAAAGAAGATTAGCCTTTGGCTAGAAATTCATGGTAAAAGAGTTGAATAATAGGCTGGGTTTAGGAGATATCATTCAACTGTGGACCATGTTGTTACCTTTAGGATCATTGCCAAGGAGTTCCACAATGCTAAAACCAATCTTTTTTGTTGTTTTGTTGACTTTAGAAAATATTTTGACATGGTTCCTAGGAAAAACCTTTGGAATAGGTTGGAAGAGATAAAAGTTCTTTTCGATTTGAGGGATGCTACAATAAGGTTTTATGAGAATGTTATTTCCAAGTTTAAAAACACTGAGGGCTGGTCGAAAGAGATTCACTGCAATATTGGAGTCAAACAAGGTTGTCCCTTGTCCCCTACCCTTTTTGGCATATACATGGACAAGCTAGAATATTTCTTAGAAGAAGCATGTTGTGTCGGCCCTACTCTCACTGTTATAGTCATCAATATTCTTCTTTATGCCGATGATATCATTCTTATGGCGAGGAGTCCCCATGATCTTGAAAACCAACTAAGAATCCTCAAGGAGTTTTGCTCCAATATGGGTAATGAATGTTAATACTGATAAGACTAAGGTCATGATCATTAAATCCAATAAGATCACTTATGATACCTTCGTATATGATGACAACAAATTGGAGGAAGTGAATTCATACAAATATCTTGGAATTGATATTCACCACAAGCTCAACTGGAATTATAGCATTTAGAAAAGGATTATTATGGGATGGAAAGATTTTTATGGGATTGAAGAAAATTGTAAATCAATTGATCTTTGGATTTGGGATAAGAAGAAAATCCTCTTTGAGACTCTTGTTACACCTATTATAATTTGTGTATGTGAAGTCTAGGGATGTAGTATCTCTCATGAATCCTGGAGAAAGATAGAGCAAATACAAAAGAATTTTATAACCTATAATCTCAAAATTAAAGGAAATACACCCTATCCCATCCTCCTCTTAGAATCAAGCCTCTCCTCCATTGAGAGAACGACTATGACTAGATACCTAAGGTATAAGAACAAGTTAAAAAACATGAGATACAAGAGGCTTCCTAAAATCTCTTAGAAGAAGTGCAACTGCAACTGCTGCAGTTGAGTAGTGTTCTTGTTCTGTGGTTTTGTGACTTTCTTTCTGGTGCGCTATATTTGGAGAAAGATGTGCTCTCTTGGTTATCTGTGATTTCTAGTGCTACTTCCAGAATCATTCTATCTAGCAAAGGTTATGGTTCTCGGGGGTGCCTGTGTGCCTATGGTTGGGTGACAATATCGTGTATTGTCCATGGTTAAATAAGCACATCGAATATTTTAACAGGTTATGTGATCCAGATTTATGTAGGAACACAATGAAATACAGAAATACACATAAAAACAGAGATGCAGCGGAAATAAGACTTCATTTCATTAATAACAAATGACTGAAATATGCTTATAGACAGAATGGAAATAAACTAGCTAGGGCGCTGGTAGCTTATCTCTGAGAAGAGATGTGGCCGCTACTCGCATCCATGAGAAGATGATTACAATGAGGCTCTGAAGGCCCTTTTACAATAAATGGGAATTCAAAAATTCATAGACATCCAAAAACCTAAACCTGGGAGATGAAGTGCCAAAAGTCATGTGGGCCCCGTTTGGGTAAGTTGGTGCATCAACTTCCTGGGGTCGTAACTTTTGCATACGATCTCCGTTTTAGGTGTATGATAGCTTGTTGGAAAGATCTATCCGAGGCCTACAATGCTTGAGACAAAATAGCATCGTTAAGATGATGCTTGAGACAAAAAAAACATCATTTAGGGCCTCAAAATGGCCCTAGAAGTTCAGGACCTGAAAAAACTGCTAAAAATAGTAAACTGTGCGAAAAGTGAAAAACTGAAAGAAGCAATGGTGGGGGTCCAAGTGGAATATGTGGGTGGTCACCAATATCCACATAGATCATTATGGGCACACACTACCTTTAGAACAATCCAACCGCTGGAAGGTAGAGCGAGAGTTCTTTTTCAAGCTCGTTGTATCACCAGTTGCAGTTGCGGCTAGGATTTCTAATTTTGCAGCAGCAACAAACCCTAATCCAACTCTTTGGGAACCTTAAGTGAAGCGTTGGACCTAATTTATGGATATTGTCTTGTGCCCTATCATAGCACACCCTATGGTGTCCTCAAACAACAAAAACGTCAAGTTTGAGTTCTTGGTCAAAGTCAAAGTCAAAGGTTGACTAGTCAAAGTCAAAGTCAAAGTCAAAGGTTGAATTTTGGTCAAAATTGATTTTGTGGTCAAAGTTGAAATTTCATGGTTTCTAGCTTGTTCTAATCCTTGAACCTTTTTTATTCAGTTTCTAACCTCTTCTTGTCAATATGGTGTCTAGTTTCATATTAGAAGACAAGTTGAACGATACTACAAATTTCAAATGTATGCACTTGTATATGCTTTGTAAGTTATGTCATCTAGAAAAGCATGAGTGTGTTTTGCAAGGAATATACAAGAGACCTTGTCCAAGCAGTGATATTGGATTCAATACATTCAGACGAACAAGCAGTTGAGGCTCCAGGTTCTAGGTTTGATTGATCAAATTGCTAAGTTTCAATTTGCACATATCAAGTCTGATAGTTGTTATAGTACAAGTAAACACTACAGTTGTGACAACAATCTTTGAAAGGTTCTATTATTTTTAGGTATACTTGGTTTCATGTAAGTATTATTGATATAGATGCTTAGTGTACTTGTTTGAAAATTGAAATAACATCTCCTCTAGGAGATATCTCTTGTTTTTCTCCTCGACATGTCACCTTGGTAATTCTATGATGACTACCATCCTTGTTACCATGGATATGTTCTTATGAAAATGCTATTGGAAATCATTTTTCTCTTGTTGTTCTTGTTCTGGGTAGGTCACAAGCAATAGATATGAGATGGAGCTACAATGACAGTTGCAAACATGGAGCAGATGACTCCATCAAGTGGTGAGGCAGGTGATCTCACCATGTACCAATTCTAAAGGAAGCATGGAAAGAAAAAGGAGTTTTGGACATTTTTCACTTATATGTGTGTGGACAAATGAAAATAAAGATCTTGAGGTTCGATAATGAAGGAGTGTACTCCTCCAAGGAGCTCGTTTCCTTTTGTAAATCAGATGAGATTAGGAGGGAGCTAATTGTCCCACATAATCCTCAGCATAATGGTGTGGCAGAAACAAAGAACCAATCCATTGAAGAATCTATTAAGGCAATGATGAATGACCAGAATCTATCCATGTTTCTATGGGGAGAAGCAACTATGGAAATCATATATGTTCAAAATAGAATTCCTCATCATATAATGAAGAACATGACTTAAGAAGAAGCCTTCTCTGAAAAGAAGCCAAGTGTAAAACACCTAAGGATCCTTAGTTGTTTTGTCTATATTCATGTTCCCAAGGAAAAAAGCAAAGAAGTTGGAACCTTCAGGAAAGAAGGGAATATTCGTTGGATATAGTGAGACATCAAAATATTATAGAATCTATGTCCCAAGTCAACAAAAGGTTGAAATCAACAGGGACATGACTTTTGATGAGAAGATTTCCTATAGAAAATCTATAAAACATTCCATGGATTCGAATGATGAAGAGGAAAATGAAGATACCAACTAAGAAACTACATGTTCTCTAGAACATCTCAATGTTGAACCTTCCACCTTTGAAGAAGCAGTGAAGAAGAAAGAATGGAAGGAAGCTATGATGGAAAAATATCAATCCATCATGAAAAATGATGTATGGGAAATCATGCCTAGACCTGAAGGAAAGTCTGTAGTCACTTCAAAATGGGTTTGCAAGATAACACATGTAGTAGATGGGAGTATCGATAAATACAAGGCAAGATTCATGGCTAGAGGGTTCTCCCAGCAAGAGGTAGAAGACTATGATGATACTTTTGTTGCAGTTTCCAGATACACCTCTATTAGAGACATCATATCTCTTGCAACATCCATGGGTTGTAATTTACATCATATGGATGTAAAGACCTCTTTTCTCAATGGAGTAATTAAGGAAGAAGTATACATATAGAAAACTCAAGGTTTTGAGGTACACCCAAGAGAAACCCATGTATGCATATTAAAGAAGGCCTTGTATAGACTCAAGAAAGATCCAAGAGCTTGGTATGCACAAATTAACAGTTACTTGACGAGACTTGGATTTTGCAAGAGATGTGTTGATCCAAACCTTTATTACAAGGTTGTGAATGATGCACCTGTGATCCTGCTAATATATGTTGATGATTTTCTGACAGGTGCAAAGCCTCTCATTATTCAATGTAAGAGGGAGTTAGCCTCTGAATTCAATATGAAGGATCTTGGTCTCATGCATTATTACTTGGGACTAGAAGTATGGTAGAAGCATGGTGAAATATTCCTAGGGAAAAGGAAGTATGTTGTAAATATCCTTCAGAAGTTTGGGATGATGGATTACAAATACGTGGAAACTCCCATGGTGACAGATATGAGGAAGTTGAGAGACTCTGATTATGATCCAATAGACTCATCCCTATACCGAAATTTGATTGGCTCATTGATGTATTTGGTTAATACCAGGCCGAAAATTTTCTTTGCTATGAACATGTTGAGCCAGTTCTAGGTGGAACCTAGACATGAGCATTGGATAGCTGCAAAGCAAATTTTGAGATATCTTCGTGGGATGCTAAATTATGGTTTGAGATATGCCTCAAACAGTGATGTACAATTGCATGGATTTACTGATTCAGATTTGCCAGGGAGTGAAAATGACAGAAAGAGTACTTCTGGTATATGTTTTAGTTTGGAATCTTCTATGATATCATGGGCTAGTAGGAAACATAATTCCATTGCACTCAACACTGTATAAGTAGAGTATATTGTAGCTTGTGATGCTTGTGCGGAAGCAGTATGGCTACGTAAGCTGGTTTCTGGACTATTTGATTAGGTGTTAGATTTGACTATGATATATTGTCATAATCAGAGTTGTGTGAATCTTTCATATATTCTTGTGATCCATGACAGGTCGAAGCACATTGAGATCAAGTACTATTTTCTTGTTGATAAAGTCAAGAAGGGAGAAGTGATTCTCTAGTACATCTCCACCGATGAGAAGATAGTTGATATTTTGATGAATACTTTGTCCAAGATAAAGTTTGTATACTCAAGGGACAAGCTAGCACTCGTGGATATTTCTCCCTTGGTTGAAAGGGAGGATATGACTTTGTCAGTTTGGAGGGAGTGTTGATATATGACATCATGGATAGTCAGTGTGCTGGTGGACAAAAATTCTCTAGGTGGAGAATGGTCCAGGAAGAAAAGATTGTTGGTGGATAAACATTCTCTCTATGGAGGATGGTCCAGGTTGAAAGATTGTTAGTGGAAAGACATTCTCCCTGTGGAGGATGGCCCAGGTTCACAGATTTTTGATGTACTATGGACAACTATTCTCATGGGGAAATGCATGTACATGTCGAATGGTCCAGGACAACTATTCTTCTAGGATTCATGTCCGTATTAAAAGAATAGTCTGTCTCCATGAGTTCACAATAGTGACTAGAGTGGGGATATTGGTACAAGAAAGACATTTTATCTGAGTTCACAGTAGTTTCCAAAGGGGGGAAATTGGTCCAGGACAACTATTCTTCTAGGGTGTATGTCCAGATTAGAATAATGGTCCTTGTAGCCCATGATGTGGATTTCAACATCTGGGAGGACAACTATTCTTCTAGGACGTATGCCCGGATTAGAATAATGGTCCTTGTATCCCATGGCATGGATTTCAACATCTGGGAGGACAACTATTCTTCTAGGACTTATGTCCGAATTAGAAGAATGGTCCTTGTATCCCATTGCGGGGATTTCAACATCTATTGGGATAGTCATTCTTCTAGGAGGTATGTCCGGATTAGAAGAATGGTCCATGTATCACTCTATTGAGTGAGTGAATTATGAGAGACACTCTATTGAGTGCGATAATTCTAACACATGAATTATTCAACATAATGTCTGATTACTCAGATGGAGTATTCCCTCGAGAGATGATGCAAACAATGATACAATTTGATGTGAGTAGACTGTTGTACTACATGGTGATAACTTGTGTAGGTATTATTTGATTTCAGTGGAGACTATATGTCTATGGATAGTAGCTACGTACTACTATAGTGGATGTGTTCCACTAGTAGTGACTACGTGTCACTAGATAGTAGTTGTGCGCTACTAGGAGTGGTTGTGTACCACTGGGTAGTAGTTGTGTACTACTATGGATCGACAATGTTGTGATCTATTGGATGGAATTGTAGTAACAATGTACTACTACTGGATTTTCATGGAGACTACCAGTAGTGTTGAAGGTGTTTCCTAGGCTAGTGTGCCAACCAATGGTGTTGGAGGTGATTTCCAACTAGATGGATAGTGATGATGATGCTCGTGACTTGATCTGTGTGATCATGAGATATCCTGTGTGGCTATGATGATTCTACCTGTAGAATGATCTACAATACTATGAGAGCCTTGTCCATACCATGTGAAATGGATGGATGTGTTTGAAACCATTACAATTAATACCTCCCTAGCTAGGAGGGAGTGTTGGTATTATGGTAGTTGCAGTAGGTATTAACCTCCATGTGTAACCTTTGGTTGGAATACAATATTCTGGAAGCAATAGAAACCATAAACAAATGTGTAGAAACCCTAGAAGACAAGTTGGCTCAGTGAAATAATTAATAATAAAGTATTATCTTCTAGAAGGACAAGTCGTCCCATAAAAGTGACAAGAAACACTATAAATAGAGGGTTCTTGAGCTCATTTGTACTCACTTCACTCACTCTCTCAGTCAATTCTAGCGCAAATTTGGAGCCGTAGCTGCAAGATTGGAAGGTACATCTTCTAGGGTGATTCTTGGTATCTCTCTCTAGTTCTATCTAAACTAAGATATGAACCCTATATTCTAGTATCTCTTGGTGACATCTTAGAGTATATTGGTGGTATTCTTGGTGGTGTCTTGGAATAAGTGCAACTGCAACTGTTGCAGTTGAGTAGTGTTCTTGTTCTGTGGTTTTGGTACTTTATGTCTGGTGTGCTGTATTTGGAGGAAGATGCGCTCTCTTGGTTATCTATGAGTTCTAGTGCTACTTCCAAAATCATTCTATCTAGCAAAGGTTATGGTTCTCATGGGTGGTTGTGTTCCTATGGTTGGGTGACAATATTTTGATAGTGTCTATGGTTAAATGAGCACACTGAATCTTTTAACAACTGGGCGTTGGTCAATTCATAAAATGCCATGGGATGAAAGAGTGTATCACCTTTGTGACACTAAGAAGGTTGAATATGAAAAGCATTTTCTCTAAGATTGTCCAGCCTACACCCATATTATATCTCAATTTCAAAATATTTGTTACACTACCAACCTTCCTAACCTCTTAACTCAACAAAACTATGGTGATCTTGGAAAGATTCTCTTAATTCTTTTCAAGCACAGAAACACAATTCTAAAGAATTTCAAGTAATCACTTACCCTCTTAAGGT
>JASDQU010735698.1:108513-133761 GCA_032191745.1 Picea mariana
TATATATATATATATATATATATATTAAAAGGGTAAAATGTAATTCTCAAAATGATAGAAATATTTGAAATATCTATATCAAATCTGCTTATTTAATCTTTCAAATTGTTATATGGATATGTATATACTCACATTAAATAGTTTACTAACTTGCATACATATAAGTAGGTTGATTTCACTTTTATATTTTTCAATTTTAAAATGCTTGTGATGGGTAGATTGATTAGTTTTCGCTGAGTGTTTGTCAGTTAGTGATTATATTCCAATGAGGTCCTATATGACACAATGTTCACATATGTGTGTGTAAAACCCAAGGTTTAGCTCAATCGATTGAACCATATGTCAAAGGCATGTTTCCGATGGGGAGACCATAGGTCACAATTTCAAATCCGATTGAGTTGCTTATTTTTACCAACCATGAAGGTGCCAAAAAAAATTATAATAACACCTTTATCACCAAAGCCCAAGATCCTCCTAGTTGGATTTCATGGCTTCTTGTACTACAACTATAGTCTCTAACTTTACTATGGCTAAGAAAAACATTTGAGAATTTTTAACCAAACCTAAAGCCAACAGTGTCTTTAGGACCTAGAGACTCTGAATAGGGGAACGTCAATATAAATCCAAGATTTAATCCTCTTGAAATTTCTCCATCATATAATTGTGAATGAAATCTTACCCCTTTTTCGGATGAAAAACTCATATTTATACCCAAGATATGAAGTTAAGGTATTTGGGGGTAGAAGTTAGGGCATGTATAGGTGTACGAATATCGTACTTTCCACTTAGGAGCATGCATTTAATTTTTTTTTCCTTTTTACAAAGGTGTCCAAGTGTTTCCTTAAGGAAACTCATGAAGATCCCACAAGATAGATGGAAACAACTCACAACATGTCCTAAACTTTGGAGAAAGCAAACTATGGAAAGAAAAAAACTTGCTTAATGATCAATCACTAGCCAGCAAGATGCATTTTCCCAAAGATGACCCAAATGAAGCTATAAAAAATATACAAAAAGTTAACATTAAAGACAAAGATGAATGTAAGGCAACAAATGTGGACATTACAGAAAACATGAACATATACAATATCAAAATTAGGAGCTACATCCTAAATTGATTCCTAAAATTTAGGAAGAAGATCTTCTCTAATAAAGGGAAAATATGTCAAAGCAATAGTAGATGGAAAAAATTGGATTTTATAGCTCATTCTCATGAAATGATGAGAGAGAAAAACTCTAGGGATATGTAAGGTGTTCTTGCTAAAACATGAATAAATTAAAAGATAGGTATAGATCTATTTGATGCAATGGATTATAAAGCTAAGTGATCACCTTGTGAGATGTAGGGAATCCATTGTATTGGTAGATAAGAAATATGGGATGTGGAATTTACTTGACTTGCTACTTTTATCATCTTTCATTCTTCGTGATGTTGTATCAAATAAATTTTAGATAAGAAATTCCAATAACGTTTTGAAAGGTGATTTTTGGTATATCCATGAATGGTCATGTTGTAACAATCATATAAGTAGAATTGTTTCTTACAATTTGGAGTTATAATGTCTCAACTAATGTATCAATATGTAATTTAATACTTTGGTTTGTCGATCTAATTAAAAGTAAGGTGTTGTGTTATATATTTTTTTGGTATTTATGTGGCTCCATAGAAAAGTCCAAAAGATGTTCAAGAAATATTTTTCTTTTTAGAAATAATGTAGCTAGGAACCTGTTGAGGGGTCCTAAGTCCCTTTAACTCAACAGTAGGAACCAAATCCACCACCGAGGCACAATTATACTCTGCAACATTTAATGGTGGAATGGTTCTCCAAATCTTGCGATCCGGTCGATTAATTGATGGGCTTTACGTAGTGATCGATAGGATGTCTTCTTATGAAAACTCCTCCTTCAGTTCAAACATTCTCTTTTTGTATTTTCTCTTATAGGTGGGACCCTATACAAGATAAAAGTTGGTATAAACCAACTAGGTAACAAAGTGGGAAAGCTTAAATACTGGAGAAGGTTGAGCTTGGGATAACCCTTTCACTCTAGCATGCATGCAATGAGTCTCTACCACAAGACTAGTACTAATACATTAACCTGCTGGTGTTCCAATTATTGACTAAGGTGTGATTATCAGAAGAAAACATATATGCAATAAAAGATGGCAAGAAAAATACTTCCCTTATCTCTAATCATCAATCACATACTAACACAACGATTTATTTTTCATCATTAAAGACAAGAACTGTAAAACATTGAATAAGATAACTGACCAACAAATTTAGAATCTCTTACTCGTTACAACATCCACTCATTAGATAAAATCAGAAATAATTCTTCTTCAGATCCATTCACACACACTTTTGATGAAAAACAAAAACTTTTCTCTGGTCCTAAATAAGACTTCTCAATTAAGGTAGCTCTGAAACAGTTCTTTACAAATCCAAAAATGAGGGTCTTTGCAACAACCATTGACCTTTGCTAACAGGTCGATCCTCTTATTTATAACATATTATTAACTAAAAATAACTACTAAAAGTGCAGCTAAGTTAAAAAAGAACTCACCACATGGCGCTTTGATCTCTCAGTCTTTCTAAGAGTCATCACATGATATCACTTGAGTGGATGACTCTTCTTGTACTCCAACTATTTGACGAAGAGATCCTCGCATGTGTTAGCATATGAGAATCTATGTTGTTCCATTAGGGCCAAAAGAATCTCTCTTATCTCTACTGCCCATGCCCGATACTTGACTATTCTGGCACTTAACTACTGCAACATGGATTGAGATTCGATCGGGTGTTCCATGAATTACTTCACTTGTACTGGCACCATGTCTTCCACCTTTGCTATCTCCACATCCCATGATGAGTCTTGTTCGACATGTGATTTGACTATGTCGCACAAGTCGGAAAATTCATCGGTTGTGCCGAATTCAGGGAGGTCAATGTCTCTCATTTCTCGTTTGATCTTGGTCCAACTCTTTTCGCACTTGGCCCATTTATATTGGATTTCCCAATGAGGTGCTTGAGCCATTTTTACCCAATATTTGACCGACTTCCTTATGCGGTCGATGCTGCTTTCGTTTAGTACCCAGATGTCGTGCTCTTCGGCATCTCGGCCTTGTTGAACCATGCTGATGTATTTGATCCTTTCAATGTCTTGGTGTGCTTTATCATACCACCTTTCCATATCCTTGCACGTCGAAAACTCCATGAAGGTTTCTTCTTGAAGCTCGACTATCCATGTAGTTAATAGGTACCGATCATCTATAAATTTGCTATAGGCCTCCTGGAATTCACTCCTCAGGAACACCACGACTTGTGTGGTGTCCTGGTAATATTTATCCAAATGGAATAGATGTTCCAATTCCTTCAGAACAGTGGCCAACACCTCCTCATCCCTTTTTTCTCTTTCCAGGGTGGCATCTGTGATTGCCATCCCTACGCCGATAAGTTCGGATGTCTTGGAATGCTCTGTGTTGATCATTTTTTCCTCTGTGGTGATGATGATGGAGTGATCTAGAGTAATCCCCCTCTTCTTGGTGGCTCTCTGCATGATAGATTTCCTTTTCTAGTCATAGGAAATGGAATGCATGTCAGAAAATTCATCCACGGGTTCAGAGATTTGTTGATCTCCACAGGTAAGCATATTTCCCAGGCTCACGATGGTGTATATTTGTTCAATACTAGGTTCTTGAACCTCTTCCATGTGTTCCGAAGGTCTGACCTCTATTTTCTTCTCATCGAGAGGTTGAGTACCGATTGATATTGAAGCATCGGGGGTAGGCTCGGTACTTACTTGATAATCAGTCGTTGAGATGCCGATTCTTGTTGTGGATCTTCTTATTTTTTCTCGCTCGGCCCTGGTTCATCCGTCGGACTATCCACTTGAGTTTTTGGTAAATTGACTAGTTCAGTGTCTAAGACACTTTTGAACTCCTAGTCATTATATGAAGGCCCCCAAATTTGAGCGTTGGGAGCTGGGGAAGATGCCTTCTTGGGCTCCTTTTCCTCTGTGATTTGCATCGGAGTCATCGGGGATACCTCCGAAATTTCTTCATCATCATAGATGTTTATCAATTCATGGAGGGGGTTTGGTGCACTTGCTCTCTTTGATGTTCTTACTATCTCTGACTGAGCTGAAATGTCCCCCGGTGGTCCAACCTGTGGCATTGTAACTTCAGGGTTATATGACCTGACGATTTTATCAATTTGTATTAGCTCAGGGCCGCTTGGACCTACCCAACTTTCATCTGGGTTGTTAGCAAGGGCCCCTATCATTCCTATGAGGTATGGGTCATCTTGCAACTGATCAATTACTCGTTGTGACTATTCTATCATGAACAATCCCCTTTCCTTTGCATTCAGTGTCATAGGGAATCCTATATCCTGCATCGGAGCCAATAGGGGAACATTTGTTTCTTATGTCGCCCTAATTTCTTCCCTAGCTCTGAGGGCCTCTTGAACCGATTGCGCTATGGTTGTCACCTGTTCATCCAAGCTCATGGACCTGAACTAGGTAATTTTGGGGTCGACCATCTTTCCTACCACCTCATCCCAGTCTTGGGAATTTTCCATGATGACTTCATCTTCAAATTTGTCGTGGGCGTATGACCAACAGGACGACACTTGTGAAGTTTGTTGCTAGACTAGACCCTTTGGATCATGATTGCAGAATTGACCTGTCTAGAACATGAAATTGATATGGATCAGCCCTTCTTGTTTGGCTTGAATTGTATCTTTAACCAAGTAGAAACCTACATGTACATCATAGGGAATGAACGCCCGCTTCATTTCCTTAACCAGGGTGGCGTTGTAGCCTTGCAAGATGGTATATTTATCCTACTACAAGCCGATTTGGGACATGAGCTGGTAAGAGATGTGGTGCTCCAGTGGCCCTGAACACCCTGATGTAGGTGTCGCGCTCGTCCAAGTACCAATGGACTACCTTGGAAATCATCTTCTTCGCTGTAGCTGATAGTCTCAGGCATTCCTTATTAAAAAGAATGAAATAAATTTGTGAATGAATTCATCGCAAATTAGGGAGTAATACTTTTTATACCCATTCTCTCATAGCATGCTGACGTAGACATGGATCAGGATCTTTGCAACATACCAGCTTATGTTCATGCCGACGAAGATGTTTCTGGCACACACAACATCGAGAAAATATGAAGCCATGTAGAAAGCTAGTGTCTCTCCTTCCTTCAATGTTTGAGCCTGTTGTATACAGATGCTCAATTGTTTATAAATGATTGCTCCCCAGTTGAAACCGCTCCCGGAGATTCCCACTATGTAAGCCAAAGGCATCCATGCCTCTGACAATCTAGAGCAGTCCTTCTCTCCATATAATCGACATATGAGAGCCATCAAATAGATGTATGGCTCCCTTAAGTTGGTCATATGGTACCATCTAGTGCTCCGTTTGGTGTATTTCTTGTCTTCCCTCCACCATGAGGCCATCACCCGGCTGGTGTCATGGAGCTCATAGAATTTCATGACGAAATCTGTATTTAGATGCTCCTTAGGGTCTTGGAGTTTGTAGTATTTTTGGACCTCTATCAGAAGGAACACCCCAACACACCCACCATTGTCATCATTGATTAAACATTTTGGTTTGTCTGTGTGGTCAATGAGCCACTTCATGAGTTCTATATAGGGAAAAACGGGGGTTCTGCTTGCCACCATATGTAGGTACGACCATCGGATGTTCGAAAACACCTCATCGTTGAGCACTCTCACATATGGATCACTGTGTGGGATATATTTTGGGTATTCCTCTAGAATGATATTTTTAAAGAGATCTCCCTAATGTGGGAGTGCCATCTTGGACCATGTGCTTGCCTCTATATCTCCAAAGGTCGGAGGATGGATGAAAACCTTCTTCATCACTGTCTTAATGACAGGTTCCATCCTTGGAGTGTATTCTAATTGTTTTGTGGCCCCTGGAGAGGAGCCTTCGCCTACCTCTGGTTCTTTTCGCTTCGGTGCCCTCGGCGATCGTCTGGTGGTTAGATTTCTTGGTGGAATTGTTCTTGCAATTAAAATAGACCTTCAGAGACCATGTAAAGAACAAAACCGGATAAAAAACATATAATTCGTAGGCATATAAAATTTACAGACTTGGATACATACCTGTGAAGCTTGCTACAACCTGGTCGTTTTGATACTCACAAGATCTCTGCAGCCTTCGAATTACTCGTCTTGCTTCTTCGAATGCTTTAAATCTCCTTGCATTTAGAATGATTTTGTTTAGAATAGCTCAAGAGAATTTAAACTAGGGAATAACTTACCGTGTCGTATCAGCCATTTAATTCAGGTGATGAGTGAAATTTAAACAAATTTGTCGTCAAATCTCTACGACTTAAATTTATCGTGGGTTGATGGTGGAGGCACGGGGGTGATGTGGTCTATCGATGATTTTAAACTTCCATTTTGATTGGCGCATGAGGTAGCAACTAATGTGGGATTTGGTATTAATTATCCCCTTAAATTCTAAAAAACTCCGACGTCGATCAATCTTACCATACAATGTTGTCATGGAAAAGCTAACTCGAAGGTGTGACTCAGACTTAGGGAACCAAGAATGACTTGGGTAAAACTAGACTGTACGGTTATCCAATCTAATAAAGACATGTGGCGTTGAAGACCAATGACCTAATTCGCATGTATTAATTGGAGTTGGGAGTTTTCTTAAGTTATTCGTTCTAAAAAAAACCTTAGCTTGCTGGTGCTGAAAACGTATCCAGGGTTGGCGATCGACGATAAACCTATCAAGTGCTTTCTTCGGATTAAATTCCTCCAAAAATTACTGATGCCGAAAACGCATCGAGGATCGGTGATCAGGAATACTCTTTAGTGGGGTCAGAATGTTCATTGTGATCCCTTTTTAGGTTTTTCCCGATTCCGATAAGCACATCAGGTATTGACTATCAACGATATCTTTTCTTTCTTTGTTAATGTCTATTCCCCTCGTCTTTTACTGATGTCGGAGGGGAATTGGCTATCGACGATATCCTTGTGCAAGAATTTATGCAAAACAAAAACTTCCTTTTGTCGATTCCAATGGAGATCGACGCTTGGTGACTGCGGTTKCTCGAGTGGTTCTTTTCCATCTTTGGATTCTTTTCGATGCCGAATCAGAGCACGTCGGGTGAAGTGTTTTGGTTGTTGATTCTTTATTCAAGTGTTAAGTCCTTTTAAGTCATGGGGTTTCATAAGTTTAAGAAAAAACAGAATAGTTGATGAGAGTCATGATAATAAGAAAAGACAAAACATTTCTCAAAATGAAGTCGAATTAGACAGTGCAAAGATCAAGTGGTACCCAAAAAGTAAAAAATTGACATAGGATTTTCAGGGTTTGTTGAGTGTTCAACAAATGACGACTTACTTGGTGAAAGCATTATCTCTGTTCATACCTCGGGCTCGGTTGATGCAAAATATGGTTAAGAACTTAACTGGTTTTTTATCAGAGCCTCTTTTATCCTTGCATTTGAAAATCCTTGGTTGGAGCATCTGGACCTGCCTGTGGGATTTTCAACCTTTATTACACCTTCATTTCCTGTAACCCTAATTCATGCCCTCTTTGACAAGAGTCTAGTAAAGCATTCATTGGAACTAGGCCTTTTAGTTACCCTTATTCACTTGCTATGGTGTCGCTCCATTACCAGCGAGCATCCATAGCCCCGACATAGTCACCATGACATCACATACCTTGCTTCATGTGTTATTTCTTGTTTTATATACATGTTCTAATATATTTGAATTCGCTTTATGTAACCTATGGCAGGGGTTGGGCCGGGGCTTAGCCCCGGCTCGCGGTCCTTTCTAACACATACGACCATACCACACATATATATGGTTTGAACACCCAACTATTAGCACAGGAATAGTACTATGAACCATGGTTATATGCCATTACATTTGACCAACCGGGAGTGCAGCGGTTACATGGTTCAATAACGGATTAACCACCTTTTATCAACGCGCGCGGTCATATGCTCTCATACGCCCAGATGTCGAGGCGGTTAGGTGCTGGCGCGCCCTTAACCATCCTACGGTTTACACCGTTGGCGTGGTTGCACCTGGTGCCAGGTTTATACGCTTTAAAATGCATGTGAGCCAGGTTTAGAGCACAAGGGGTGCGTTTTGTAGAGCCAGTGATAGTGAGCTTGAATGAGGAAAATGGAGGAGGCCTAACTTCTTCATCTTTTGGCTGATTGAGGTGCCGTAAAAGCCCAGCTAGGGGTTTTTGGATGTGATGGATCCATTGGTGCTGTTTTCAAGGCCATTTGAAGACTTCTTCTACAAGTTTTTCACCATTGAAGTTTCAGTAAGCTCCAGGGAGCTTGAAGCCCTCATTGATGGAGGACATGTTTTGGTGAGCCTATGTTTGTTTTTTGTGATTGAATAATCATGTTTGGATAATTGTTATGATCTGAACACATTGGGATAGGTTTCAGAGGCTGTTGAGGACTTTTACAGGTGTTTTTGCCAAAGAGAAGCTCAGGGAAGCTTATGGCCACATGTAGAAGAGGTCATGCCCGAATGAGCCATGATCCGTTTTCAGAGTTCTATTAGTCATTTTTGGGGGTTTTATGTGTTATGATCTCAATGGTACAGTCTGTTTTTCCATTGGAGTTGAGAAACAGCTTGTAAAACAACTTTTGACTAATTAATCCCAGAGAGCCAAGTTCATTAATGGAGGCTCAAGGAGATCTAGCCCGGAGGGGGGTGAACTCCTTTATCAGCTTGTTCTTGTTGTGAGTTTGATGGTTTATTTGCTGCAAGTTGTGTTGCTGTGTATTTGTTTAGAGTACATATTTAACCATCTAAAGGATCAATTCCTCACACATAAACATTTACAAGAAGATACATGAACTTAACACATAATTTTATCTTGCATATTTATACACATGGAGCAAGGTCCTGTAAAGTTTATTTTAATGAAGTAGAGGGTTCTTGCATAGCATAAAAAGTCAGCCTTCTATTTTTAGATTAGGTGGTATCAGAGCATAGTTTTTTTTTCTCATGTGTTGAGATTCAGGAAGTGCTGGAAGAGTTCGCTGATATAGTTGTGGACGAATTACCTCGTTCGTTGCCACCGATTAGGAGTGTGAGTCATCACATTGATCTCATACCAGGAGCCAGTTTTCCAAACAAAGCCGCATACAAATTGACGCCGCAAGAGAATGAGGAGGTTAAAAGGAAAGTCCAGGAGTTGTTGGACAAAGGTTTGGTCAGGGAGAGCTTGAGTCCATGTGTTGTTCCAACAGTACTCTGTCCAAAGAAAGACGGAGGCTGGAGGATGTGTACTGATTCAAGGGTGATCAATAAGATAACCATCAGGTACAGATTTCCATTGCCGAGGATGGATGATCTGATGGATTGCTTGAGTGGAGCAAAGTATTTTTCGAAGATTGATTTGAAAAGTGGTTATCATCAAATCCGCATGAGAGAAGGTGATGAGTGGAAGACAGCATTCAAAACAAATGAAGGGTTGTATGAATGGCTTGTTATGTCATTTGGCTTAACAAATGCACCGAGTACCTTCATGAGGTTGATGAACGAAGTCCTGAGGGAGTTCATCGGAAATTTTTTCATTGTGTATTTGGATGACATACTAGTTTACAGTAAAACCGTGGCAGAGCATCTGAAGCATTTGGCTACAGTGATGCAGAAACTACAGCAGGAGAAGTTGTTGATAAACATGAAGAAGTCCTCATTTATGAAGATAGAACTCATTTACTTGGGTTTTGTTATTTCGGAAAATGAGTTGAGAATGGATCCAGATAAGGTGGAAGTGATCAAGAATTGGCCATCACCGAAGAACATATTTGATGTGAGAAGTTTTCAGGGATTGGCTAGTTTCTACCGGAAGTTCATCAGGAATTTTAGTGGAATTAGCACAGTGATGATGGATACAGTAAAGAAAAGACACAAATCTTTTCACTGGACTGAAGAGGCTGAAAAAAGTTTTAATCTGTTGAAGAGGAAGATTACGGAATGACCTGTTTTGGTGTTGCCGGATTTCCAGAAGACATTTCAAGTGAAATGCGATGCAAGTGGATTTGCAATCGGGGCAGTCTTGAGTCAAGAAGACAGGCCGATAGCATATTTCAGCAAGAAGCTGAATGAAGCGAAAGTAAAGTACTCCACTTATGACAAGGAGTTTTATGCTATCATACAGGCATTGAAGAAATGGAGACATTACTTGATCTCGAAAGAATTTTTCTTGTACAGTGACAATCATGCACTGCAGTTTGTGACTCAACAGGAAAAGTTGAATCAGAAACATGTCAAATGGGTTGAGTATATGCAAAATTTCACTTTTGTGATCAAACACCTTTCTGGTACTGCTAACAAAGTGGCTGATGCTTTGAGCAAGAAGTGTTTGCTGTTGCAGGAGTTCAAAGTCAAAACGTTGGGTTTCGATGATCTTAAGAACATGTACACAGATGATCCAGATTTTAAGGAAGCATATGAAGTAGCTGGGAATCCAATTCTCAGGGACAGAAGCCAATGGATGGAGTATATGATCCAGGAAGGATTACTATTCAAGGGTAATCAACTGTGTATTCCGAAATGCTCCATGAGGGAGAATTTTCTGAAGGAAAAACACAGTGGAGGATTGGCAGGACACTTTGGTCACGACAAGATGTTCGCAAAGTTAAATGAGTCATATTTTTGGTTGGGAATGTGAGCATATTTCAAGAGATTCATGGACAGATGCAGAATTTGCCAGCATTCGAAGGGGAGGAAGCAGAATGCAAGGTTTTATCAACCATTTCCCATACCAAAGAGGCCGTGGGATGCGATTAGCATGGATTTTGTATTAGGGTTTCCAAGGACACAAAGAGGTGTTGATTCAATATTTGTGGTGGTGGATAGATTTTCCAAGATGGCACACTTCATTCCATGTCAGAAGACCAGTGACACAACTCACATTGTGAACTTGTTTTTCAAAGAGGTCATTCAACTTCATGGGTTGTCGTAGAGTATAGTTTCGGATCGAGACACTAAATTCATAGGGAATTTTTGGAGGGCCTTATGGAAGAAGCTGGGAACTAACTTGTCATTTAGTTTGGCTTATCATCCTCAGATGGATGGACAAATGGAGGTAGTGAATAGAAGTCTAGGAGACTTGCTGAGAAGTTTGGTGACATAGCACCACAGCCAGTGGGACAACATATTACCACAGGCAGAGTTTTCATATAATGACTCAGTTAACCAGAGCATAGGGCAGAGTCCATTTCAGGTTGTCTATGGCATGCAACCGAGAAGAATTTCTGAACTGAGAGATTCAGAACAGACTGCGACTAGGACCACTAGTGCAAAATATTTCACAAAGGCGATGAAGGAACTTCACAGCCAGGTGAAGGAGCGGCTACTAAATTCAAGCCAGGAGTATAAGCGCAGAGCCGATCAACACAAGAGACAACTTCAGTTTGAGGTTGGTGACTTGGTTCTGGCACATTTGAGGAGAGAAAGGTTCCCAAGAGGAACATATAATAAGCTGAAGATGAAGAAAATTGGGCCATGTAGGGTCTTGAAGAAATTTGGGACAAATTCTTATGAGATTGAATTACCCGATGGGATCAAAATTTCTCCGATATTCAATATCTCAGATTTGTACCCATACAGAGCTGATGAAGCAGGGACTAGAAATGAATAGCCAGTGATCCAGTGGACAAAGAAGATGCCATTTGCAGATAAGCCACAGATGGAGTGCATACGGGATAAAAGAGTGAGCAAGAGGACCAGGCAAAAGCAATACTTTGAGTATCTGGTCAAGTGGAAGAACCATCCAGTTTAAGATGCCAGCTGGGAGAGCGAAGCAGAGATACAAAAGCATGGACAGACTGTGTGTGAGCTCATGGACAGGAGCCCATGAAAACTTTCAAGCGAGGGAGTATGATGCAGGAGCATCTCCCACATCAAGCGAGCCAGCGCGGAAGCGAAGGATAGTTGGACAGGCCAGCACAAATTTTGAAAATACCTTGAAGTTGTTGCATGATCTTAAATGAGCCATTAAGATAATGCTCACTTGTATAATGTAAGTGGACCTTGAGCGATTTCTCTCGTCCTTAGTAGGTAGAAGGAATTTAAAGTAGTTAATGCAGGTAGATAGAATTTAATTCTAGATTAGACTGTTTGAGAGCACAAGAGGGAAACGGGATATAGACACCCTCATTGTGTATTGTAACATTATTATGAGCATTACTGGAGAAGAGTAAGAGCATGCAGAGAGCTGTGTAAGAACACCCATGTACAAATATTTGGATTAATAGAAGAGATTGATTCAAATTCATGGTTTTGTGTTTGTTCTCTGTGTATGGATGTTGAATGATATGGTCATTTGATGTTTTCTTCCTGATATACATTTGCTTGATGTGCTGTGTATATGATTTCATGTTTGAGTTTGAAGTTTGAGAGGAAGGAGGAATGAGTTTCAATTGTTTCTCTATTTGAACCAGAGAATTCCTGCAAGGAGTGCAGTTGAAGTGTCCGCAAGGAGTGCATTGACAAAGGGTTCAGATAGAGATAGCTTTTGTTCTCATCTCCGTAAGACTGCAGTTGAGCATAGGAGCCGTGCACGGAGTGTGCAGACTGAGTGAAGTTCAGGGTTGCGAACCTGAGCAAGAATTGAAGGACTGTTGTTGCAGGTGTGCGCAGAGTCGAAAGGATTCAAGCACTTAAAGTGTTTGAAGGTGGCCGCAAGGAGTTTACGCAAGAGTCTTTTCCAAGGCTCAGAGTTACAAGGAAGCTGAGAAAGGATAGGGATTTTGAATTTGTTGAAGGACAATGCAGAGAAATTGTGCCTGGAAGGAGTCCAGAAAGCATCGTAAGTTTGCACCTCAGGTGGACAAGTTGTGGAGGAACACTTGGTTATTCGTGGTAATCACCAAGGAGGAACGGACGGTCAGAATTCTTTGAGGATAATTCGTGAACTCCTGAGAGCCGTTGGATCTCATGAAGAAGTAGGGGAGATAAGTGAGTATTCCCACCGGGTTCAAAGCTCAAGAGGGGCAGGATCGTGGATCCGAGTCACAAGGACAGTTGGATCTACTCGTGGTTTCACATATCGGGGTCTCGTAGGTTGAAACTCTGTAAACATAGCATCAGGAATCACGATATTCCAATACGCGATATCCCAAAAGGCTAAAGGAACAGTGTGGGGCCACAAGGGTCAGCAGGTGGACAGGTGGCACACCTTATCAGGGTTTCGTGGCGAGAAGTCCGGAAACATATGCATAAGGATTTGCGATAATGTGAACCCCGAAGTGTCAATGCAGTGAAGGACCGTTGAATAGTCAACCCACACATGCATCAGATTTTTAGCGTATCGGGAATCGGGGGTCAGGGATACGAGTTGTTCGACATCATGAGTGCCAAAATTGCGATAGAGAAAACCCCGATAGAAAAAAGTCAGCGTTGACTAGTTGTCGAGTTTCGGGGATTCGAGCGACCTATGCCCGACCATTGGATCCGCGAAGTTGTGGATTCCGATCTCCCGATAGTAAAGAGGGGGGATCCCACGAGGATTGTTGTGGATGCATATTTCCCAATAGGGAAATAAAAGAGCATCAGAGTTCTTCGGGCTGTGTGAAGGGAAGATCCTATGAGCGCGTGGACCGCCCGACCTGCGGGTTGTGAGGTAGTGGCCGTGTGACCATCACAACACAAATAGTTTTGTGAAATTAGGAAGGGCTAGAACCAGAGTGGTGCACATGGTCATCTTCAAGGTTTGAAAAGCTTGAGTAGTGGCTGGAGTCCAAGTGAAGGAGTTCTTTTTTAGGAGAGCAATGAGAAGGGTTGCAATCTTTCCGTAGTTCTTAACAAACTTGCGATAATACCCTATTAAGCCCAGAATTCCACGCAAGCTTTTGAGAGTCTTTGGGTGCGGCCAGTCTTGCATAGCTTCAATCTTTTTCGGATCCACCCTAATGCCATCCTTGCCAACCAGATGACCCAAGTATTCGACTTCTGAGGCACCAAAAGCACATTTCGACTGTTTCAGGAAAACTTGGTGCTGAGAGAGGAGTTGGGGAACTTGATCCACATGAGTAAGATGGTCTATCTAGGTTTTTCTATAGATGAGGATATCATCAAAGAAAACTAAGACAAAATGATAGAGGAAGGGATGGAAGACATGATTCATGAGGCTTTGGAAGGTGGAGGGGCATTACACAAGCCAAAGGGAATGAACAAAAACTCATAGTGGCCCTCATGAGTGCAAAAGGCCGTATTGGGAATGTCTGGCTCTTTCATACGTATCTGGTGATAGACCGAGAGAAGATCAAGTCTAGTAAAGAATTGGGCGCCACTCAATTCATCCAGGAGGTCATCAATTACAAGAATGGGAAATTTGTCTTTAATGGTCAGTTTGTTGAGGGCACAGAAGTTAGGACACATTCTCCAAGAACCTTCTTTCTTCAGGACCATGACTACAGGAGAAGAGTAAGGGCTCATACTAGGGCAGATAACACCTTCATTAAGGAGTTCCTAGACCATTTTCTCAATTTTTTTTTTTTGTGAAAAGGGGTGGCGATATGGATGGATATTGGGAGAAGGCTTCCGGGTACCAGGGGAATGGAATGATCATGAACACCGCGGGAAGGAGGGAGTCCTTGGGGAGTGGAAAATACCATTTGATGTTTAGAAAGGAGGGCTTGGAGGTCATGCGGCACCGAGGGTGTCTCTGTTGCTTGTATGGCATGGAGTTGGGAAATGACACCAGAGTGACCTTTTTTGAGCATCTTTTCCATGCAATGGGAACTAATGACCTCAGGTGAATCAGCAGTGATGCCTTGGAATTTATATTGGTGGCCTTCCTATTCGAATTGCATGGTTAATGCCTTAAAATCCATGAGAATGGGACCCAAAGTTCTTAGCTAGTCTTCACCAAACACAATGTCACAACCACCCATGTCGATATAAAACATATGGGATTTTAGGTGGTAGTCACCAATTTGGAGACACACATTTTCATAGCACCCTCCACATTTCATGGAACCACCATTGGCAATCATGATTTGGAAATTATTGACAGCATGGATGTCGCAATGGATTTCTTGGGCAATGCGGTGATGAATAAAAGTATGGGTGCTTCCACTATCAACCAAAAAGATGACCTTCTGATGCTTGATGTAACCGATTAACTTGAGGGTTTGGGGGGTGGAGAAGCCAGTGAGATCATTGAGGGAAATGATCAGATCCACTTGGGGAGGGTCGGAGGGAGGGGTTATGCCAGTGATTTCTAGTGATTCAGGCACAAGGGGAGTTTCAACATCCTCTTCTGGAATATCCTCAGAGATGGCCATAAAAATCTTTTGTTCCTTACATTTGTGTCTCGGGAAATATTTGTCATCACAATTATAACAAAGGCCTTTGAGTTGGCATTCAACCATTTTGGCCCTGGTTAATTTTTGGATCTTTAATGGGGCGGAGGGAGTAGTGGGGTTGACGGGTTTAGGGCGAGGGATAAATGAAGGTTTATGATTTTGAGAGGATACAACTTGTTGTGCTTCTTTATCTTTTTTAGTAGCCTTCACCCAACTCGCAGGTCGAGCCATGAGGACATGGGCCCGAATCTCCTCCTTGAGACCACTGATAAAACACTCTCGAAAGAAAGCATCAGTCATGCCCTCGGTTCGAAAAGAGAGGTGCTCAAATGCAGCTATGAAGTCTTCTACTATTCCTGATTGTTTCAATTTTTTCAAATGGCCCAAATGGTTGGTGTCAGTGTCAAAGTGTTCATAGAGCTCAGTCACAAATTGGGTCCAAGCAATATACCCTTGACGGGAAGTTTTTCTCCATTGACACCATTTCCAACGTTCTTGTTCTAGATGGAGAACGCCATATCGGAGTTTGGCCAAGTCATCTGTAATGACATATAGAGAGAAATAATGTTCCATTTAGGTGACCCAACCGGTGGGGTCCAAACCATAAAATTTGGTTACATCCACCCACGGAAGGCGTGGGTCATGTTGAAAGTGATGGTGCTAAAAGGTATGGGAATGGGAGGAATGTTCACCTTTAGTATTTGGATGTGCATCAGGGAAAGGGTCATCTGTAGGGATCTTCATTTTGGTGCAGAGTGATGCAAAGACAAATTCAAGCTGGGTGGTCAGTTGTTTGAGTTCCTCCATTGCGGACTACACGAATGTATTTATGGTGGTATTGATGGATGTATCGATGGAGGCAACAATAGCACTGAGTTGTTTCACTTCTTTTTGGGTCTGCAGAAAACTATATTGCAAGGTGTTGAAGAGAGACTCCAGTTCTTGGCTATGGGTATGGGCCATGAGGATGGGTGAACTGAAAAGGGGCAGGTGGGGTCAAAATATTTTGCCGAAAAATGATATGGATGAATGTGATAAGGGAGAAGAGATGAATCCAATGGAATAGGTCTCAAATAATGGTGATTTTTTTTTTTTTTTTTAAACACCTGTGGAGTTATACTCTGGTCTGAAGAATATTGCAGTGATGAAATACCCAAATGCTTAACCAAAAAGAAATTTGTATTTACTTGGCAACCTGAACAAAGTTGTGTGGCAATAGATCTGGTCTGTTTTAATTTGTTTATGTTTCTGTCCCCCCAAGGGTTAGGTATTCAAGGGTTCTACAAACAAGGGTTTACCCTATGCTATAGCTCTCTGATATACGTGCAGGGTCCAACAGTAGTACTCGGCCCAATATCTCAAGGAACTAACTAAGGAGGATAGACCATACCCTTAGCCATACTACCCGAATACCCAGGTACTAGAGAGTATCTTCCCAAGTGTTGTTCTCGATGACACTATAGCAGTCCGGTGGCTGATAGGTTTATCTAAAGAGGGCTTCAGGAAATCGATCCGTACACAGGTGTTGTCTGATGCGCTACCACTCGAAGGGGTACCAACATGGGTTACAAGGGTGGCCAACAGATGTGTGCTTAAGAACCACTTGTATTTCCTGCGTGTATGAATCCCTCAACCGCGGGTTTATACGTGTAACGACAGATCTCTGTGGCTTAAAGACGTCGGAATATGTCTCTACCCTAAAAAAAAAATCCCACAATTTCTGCCAAGGAAAGTGCTCTGATACCACTTGCAAGATACCAGATATAGTAAATATGCAGAACATAAATAAAATGCTAGAAATGGTAGAATAACAATAATATAACCAACATAATCTCCACAATAACACATAAATGATATAAGAACAACAACAGAAATAGCACTTTGATTCAGAAAGCAATTTTCACGGGCCTCTTCGAGGGGACAACCTCCAGTCGAGCAACGCTCTGTTACAATAATCTCCAAGCTATGGTTTTCATACACTCGACCCTTATTTATACTAAATATGCCTATCAAGAGAAGCATCTAGAGGAAGATCTTTCTAGAAGCATAAGCTTCTATTAGGTCTTCTTACTTCTGCCTTATTCTATTTTATTGAAAGGCCTTATTAATATTGACCTTTATTACATCCGAATATATTGATCTACCTATGTGCGGGTTAGGATCCTAATAGTAACAGAGCTAAGGGCAGTGCTCCAATTTGTCAAGCATAAGCTCTTGTGATTCTTCTAAATTGGTTCAATTCCTCGTGAGGAAGAGCATAAGGTATATCAGGGAAAATATGTTCTTCCTTGTGCTGGGGTGAGTTAATCATTTCAGGAGTACTCAGTGTGTGGGTTGTCTTGGGAATGAATAGCCATGCATGTGGGTTGTTTTGAATCTACAAGTTGTGTGAAATACTATGTTAGGTATATTGTCAGCCATTCATTCTTCAAACCCTCCTTCTAGCACCAATTCTATTGAGGGGTCCTAAATACCTTTAACTCAACAGTAGGAACCAAACACGCCACCGAGGACCAATTAGACTCTGCATCATTTAATGGTGGAATGGTTCTCCAGATCTTGCAATTCGGTCGATTAATCGATTGGTTTTATGTAGTGATTGATAGGATGTCTTATTATGAAAACTCCTCCTTTAGTTCAAATGTTCTCTTTTTGTATTTTCTCTTATAGGTGGGACTAATACAAGATAAAATCCGATATAAACCAACTAGGTAACAAAGTGGGAAAGATTAACTACTTGAGAAGTCTAATCTTGGGATAACCCTTTCACTCTAGCATGCAGACAATGATTCTCTACCACAATCCTAGTACTAATGCATTAACCTAATGGTGTTCTAATTATTGACTGAGGTGCAATTATTAGAAGAAAACATATATGCAATAAATGATGGCAAGACAAATAGTTCCCTTAGCTCTAATCATCAATCACATACTAACACAACAATTCATTTTTCATCATTAAAGACAAGAACTATAAAACATTGAATCAGATAACTTATCAACATATTTAGAAGCTCTTACTCATTACAACATCAATTCATTAGATAAAATCAGAAACAATTATTCTTCAAATCCATTCACACACGCTTTTGATGAAAAACACAAACTTGTCTCTGGTCCTAAACATGACTTCTCAATTAAGGTATCTCTGAAATAGTTCTTTACAAATCCAAAAGTGAGGGTCTTTGCAACAACCATCAACCTTTGCTAACAGGTTGATCCTCTTATTTATAACATATTATTAACTAAAAATAACTACTAAAAGTGCAGCTAAGTAAAACAAAAACTCGCCACATGGTGCTTTCATCTCTCAATCTTTCTAAGAGTCATCACATGATCTCATTTGAGTGGATGGATCTTCTCATACTTCGACCATTTGATGAAGAGATCCTCACATGTGTTAGCATATGGGAATCTATGTTGTTCCATTGGAGCCAAAATGATCTTTCTTATCTCTACTTCCCATGCCCGACACCTGACTATTCTGGCACTTAACTGCTGCAACATGGCTTGATCTTTGATCGAGTGTTCCACAAACTGCTTCACTTGTCCTAGCGCCATGTCCGCCGCCTTTTCTATCTCTACAACCCATGATGAGTCTTGTTCGACATGTGATTTGACTATGTCGCGAAAGTCGATAAAGTCATCAACTATGCCAAATTTGGGGAGGCCGATGTCTCTCATTGCCCGGTTGATCTTGGTCCAGCTCTTTTCACACTCAGCCCATTTCTCTTGTATTTCCCGATGAGGTTCTTGAGCCATTTTTACCCAATATTCGGTCGAATTCTTTATGCGATCGATGCTTCTTTCGTTTAGTACCCAGATGTCGTGGTCTTCATCATATCGGCCCTATTGAACTGCACTGATGTAGTCGATCCTTTCCACGGGTTGGGTGCTTTCTCTTACCAACTTTCCATACCCTTCCATGTCGCTAGTGCCATGAGGGTGGCTTCTTGAAGCTCTGTTGTCCTTGCGGTGAATAAGTGTCGATCATCCGTAAATTTACTGTAGGCCTCCTGGAATTCACTCCTCAGAAACAACACGACCTATGTGGTGTCCTGGTAATATTTTGCCAAATGTCGTAGATGTTCCAATTCCTTCAGAGAAGTGACCAACTCCTCCTCATCCCTTTTTTCTCTGTCCAGGGTGGCACCTGTGATTGCCATCCCTGCACCGATAAGTTCGGATGTCTTGGCATGCTCTATGTTGATCATTTTTTCCTCTATGGTGATGAGGATGGAGCGATCTAGAGTAATCCTCCTCTTCTTGGTGGTTCTATGCATGATAGATTTTTTTTTCCAGTCATAGGAGATGGCATGTATGTCAGCAAATTCATCCACAGGTTCAGGGATTTGCTGATCTCACCAGGTAAGCATATTTATTAGGCTCCCGATGGTGTATATTTGTTCATGACTAGGTTCTTGAACCTCCTCCATGTGTTTCGAAGGTCTGGCCTCTATTTGTTTCACATCAGGAGGTTGAGTACTGGTTGAAATTGAAGCATTGGGGTAGGCTTGGTACTTACTTGATAATCGACTGTTGAGATGTCGATTTCCTACTGTGGAGCTTATTTGTTTTTCTCACTTGACCTTGGCTCGTTTGTCAGACTATCGATTTGAGTTTCTGGTACATTGAATAGTTCAGTGTCTAAGACACTTTCGACCCCTTGGTCATTTTGTGAAGGGCCCCAAATTTTAGCGTCGAGATCTAGGGAATATGTCTTCTCGGTCTCCTTTTCCTCTGTGATCTGCACCAGATTCACCAAGGATACCTCCAGACTTTCTTCATCATCATAGTTGTTTATCAATTCGCGAAGGGGTTTGTTTCACTTGCTCTCCCTAATGTTCTTACTATCTCCGATAGAGATAAAACGTCCCCTGGTGATTTGACCTGTGGCGTTGCAACTTCAAGGTTATCTAACCCAATGATTTCATCAATTACTACTAGCTCAGGGATGCTTGGGCCTACCTGGCTTTCATCTGGGTTGTCGGCAGGGGCCCCTATCATTCCTATGAGGTCTAGGTCATCTTGCATTTGATCAATTACTCGTTGTTCCTTTTCTATCATGAGCAATCCCCTTGCTCGTGCATCCTGTGTCATAGCGAATCCTCTATCCTGCACCAGAGCCAACAGGGGAACCTCTGTTGCTTATGCTACTCTGATTTCTTCCCTGGCTCTGAGGGCCTCTTGAATCGATTGATCTATGGTCATCGCCTGTTCATCCAAGCTCATGGCCCTGAACCTGATCATTTTGGGGTCGTCCATCTTTTCTACCACCTCATCCCATTCTTGGGCATATTCTATGAAGACTTCATCTTCAAATTTTCCATGGGCGTACGACCAACAGGGTGACACTTGTAAAGTGTGTTGCAAGACCAGAACCTTTGGATCATACTTGCAGAATCAGCCTGTCTGGAACCTGAAATCAAGTTGACTCAACCCTTCTTGTTTGGCTTGAGTTGTATATTTAACCAAGTAGAAACCTACATGAAAACCATAGGGATTGAACGCTCTCTTCTTGTCCTTGACCGGGGTGGCATTGTAGCCTTGCAAGATGGTTTGATAACATATTTCACCTACTACAAGCCGGTTCGGGACATGAGTTGGTAATAGATGTGGTGCTCCGATGGCCTCGAACACCCTGATGTAGGTGTCACACTCGTCCAAGTACCAGTGGTCTACCTTGGAAATCATATTTTTGGCCACAACCGATAGTATTGGGAATTCCTTCTTAAAAAGAATGAAATAAATGTGTGTGATGAATTCATCGCATATTAGGGAGTAAGACTTTTTATACCTGTTCTCCCATAACACATTGAAGTAGACGTGGAACGGGAGCTCTGCAACATGCCATCTTAGGTTCATGCTGGTGAAGACATTTCTGGCGCACATGACATCGAGAAAATACGAAGCCATGTAGAAAGCTGGTGTCTCTCCTTCTTTTGGCATCTGATCCTGTTGTATACAAATGCTCAATTGTTTAGAAATGATCACTCCCTATTTGAAACTTCTCCAGGAGATCACCACTATGTAAGCCAAAGGCATCCATGCCTATGAAAATCTGGAGCAGTCCTTCTCTCCATATAATCAACAGATGAGAGCCATACAATAGATGTATGGCTCCCTTAAGTTGGTTGTCTGGTACCAACCAGTGCTCCAGTTGGTGTATTTCTTGTCTTCCCTCCACCATGAGGCTATCACCCACCTGGTGTCATGGTGCTCGTAGAACTTCATGACAAAATATGTATTTAGACACTCCTCGGGGTCTCAAAGTTTGTAGTATTTCTGGACCTCTACCGTAGGAACACCCCGCCACACCCACCATTTTCATCGTTGATTAAAAATTTCTGTGTGTCTCTATGGTCGATGAGCCACTTCAGGAGTTCAATACAGGGAAAAATGAGGGTTCTGCTTGCCACCATATGTAGGTACGACCGTCTGATGTTTGGAAAGACCTCATCATCAAGCGCTCTCACATATGGATCACTGTGTGGGATATATTCTGGGTATTCCTCCCTGTTGATCTTTTTAAGGAGCTCTCCCCAATGTGAGAGTGTCATCTTGGACCCTGTGCTTGCATTTATATCTCCAAAGGCCGGAGGCTGGATGAAAAACTTCTTCATCGCTGTCTTAATGACAAATTTCGGCCTCAGAGTGTATTTTAATTGTTTTGTGGCCCCTGGAGAGGAGCCTTCACCTACCTCTGGCTCTTTCAGCTTCATTTCCCTCAACGATCGTCTGGTGGTTGTCTTTCTTGGCGACATTGTTCCTGAAATTAAAATAGACCTTCAAAGAATGTGTAAAGAACAAAATCAAATAAAAAACATATAATTTGTAGCCATATAAAATTTATAGACTTGGATACATACCTGTGAAGCTTGCTACAACCTGGTTGTTTTGATACTCATGAGATCTTTGTAGCCTTCTAATTACTCCTCTTGCTTCTTCGGATGCTCTAAATTTCCTTGCACGCAAAATGATTTCGTTTACAATGGCTCAAGAGAATTTAAACCAGGGAAGAACTTACCGTGTCACATCAACCATTCAATTCAGGTGATGAGTGAAATTTAAACAAATCTGTCGCTGAATCTCTACAACTTAAATTCATCGTGGGTTGACGATGGAGGCATGGGGATGATGTGGTCTATTGATGATTTTAACTGGTCGTTTTGATTGGCACACGAGGTAGAAAATAATGTGGGATTTGGTATTAATTATCCCCTTAAATGCTCAAAATACGATCGTATCTAATGCTAAAACGTCCCATCGTGCCGCTCTCTCAATGGGTGGATCGGGGATTGGGAATGTGCTATGAACATTTTTGTTGATGTTCTTATGCAAAACAATCTAACACCTATCAATCTTACCGTACAATGATGTCATGGAAAAGATGACTTGGAGGTGTGACTCAGACTTAGGGAACCAAGAATGACTTGGGGTAAAACTAGACTGTACAGTTCTCCAATCTGGTAAAGACACGTGGCATTGAAGACCAGTGACCTAATTCACATGTATTAATTGGAGTCGGGACTTTTCTTAAGTTATTCATTCTAAAACAAACCTTAGCTTTCTGGTGTCGAAAACATATCCAGGGTCGGCGATCAGCGATAAAACTATCAAGTTCTTTCTTAGGATTAGCTTCCTTGAAATAGTCCCGATGCCAAAAATGCATCGGGGATCGACAATCGGGAATACTCTTTAGCGGGGTCAGAATGTTCATTGCGATCATTTTTTAGGTTTTCCCCGATTCCGATAAGTGTGTCGGGTATCAAATATCGAAATTATCTTTTCTTTCTTTGTTACATCTATTCCCCTCATCTTTTACCGATGCAAAAGGGGAATTGGCTATCGACGATATCCTTATGCAAGACTTTACGCAAAACAAAAAATTCATTTTTCCAATGCTGATGGAGATCGACACTTGGTGATTAGGGCTTCCCAAGTGGTTCTTTTCCATCTTTGGATTCTTTCCGATGCCCAATCGGAGTGCGTCGGGTGAAGTGTTTTGGTTGTTGATTCTTTATTCAAGCGTTAAGACCTTTTAAGTCACGGGGTTTCATAAGTTCAAAACAAACCTGAATAGATGATGAGAGTCATATAATAAGCAAAGACAAAAAATTTCTCAAAATGAATTCGAATTAGATAGTGCAAAGATCAAGTGGTACCCAAAAAGTAAAAATTTGACATAGGGTTTTTAGGGTGTGTTGAGTGCTCAACAGAACCTCAATTAAAATTCACCCACCCACATGTATAAAGAATATTTTTGTTGCCTCATCACCAAGGATGGCCTATTTTCCTATTGTTTGTTTCCAGAGAATAAGAATCACCATTTTACTAAAATGTTCCATAAGCACAAAAATGTAGACATATCCATGGTTGGTTTTCACCATCCCATCAAGAAAGTCCATAGATATTGTTTCCCAAGGCCTTGAAGGCACTAGAAGATGAATGTATAGAACCAAAATCCTATTTGTCTGTTTAAATTTTTGTATATTGTCACCTCATCACTAAGGATTTCCTATTGTCTATTTCCAAAGAATAAGAATCACCATTTTTCTAAATTGATCCATAAGCACAAAAATGTAGCTATATCCATGCTTGGTTTTCACCATCCCATCAAGAAAGTCCATAGATATTCTTTCCCAAGGCCTTGAAGGCACTAGAATATGAAAGTATAGAACCAATTTCCTATTTGTTTGTTTAAAGTGTTGTATATTGTTAGCTAATCACTAAGGATTGCATAATGTCTATTTCCATATAATAAGAATCACCATTTTACTAAAATGATCCATAAACACAAAAATGTAGTCATATCCATGCTTTGTTTTCAACATCCCATCAAGAAAGTCCATATATATTATTTCCCAAGGCCTCGAAGTCATTAGAATATGAATGTATAGAACCAACTTCCTATTTGTTTGTTTAAAGTGTTGTATAGTGTACAACCCCAAATAAAATTGGAAACCTCATTCTATATTCATGGCCCATATACATATGATTCTAGGTTTTCCATTATTTTATTTACACCACTATGGTCAACCTGAAATTTCAAAGTATGGGCCTCCCAGATCATGCATAATATATTAATGATGTAAATGAATAATAAGTGATTAAGAAAACCACAAGAATAGACACTTATAGTTTTTAGAATTCACCACCAACTAGATACAAATGAGCACTTTTCCATCCAACTATGGGAATTCTATTATAGAGGCCACCCCAAGTTGGGGCTATGAAACCACGAGGAAAAATTCCCACTGATTGTCTTTGAACTTTCTCTCACATTTAAACCCATACTGTACATATAGGGAAAATACCACTATAATTCCTCGAGGCACAACAATCCATCTAAACTAGCCACACTCTCCCCTCTTAGCCCTACACAACACCAAGAAAGGAGTAAAAGTCCCCTTCCATGCAATGTAGTTCTCAGGAAATCCCTTTCTCTACAATGTTTTAGTGCAAGCAAGGAAATATCTTATGTTGATTACTATGGATTTTTAGTTGCTAGCAATTGTTGATCTTTCCTCTAGCATTTACTAGTAATTTCTATAATGGTTTTTACATATATAGGAAATCATTATGGAGTAGTATGGGTAAGAGAAAGAAGGTATAGGTTCTCTATTAAGAAGATAACTTAGAGAATATTCAATTCCACAGTCCTTTACATAGTGACCCTTGCATAGCTAAAATCAGAACTTAATACTTGCAAGGAAACTGAGATTACAAGTCTTCTCTAGGAGAACACATATCATTACTCTGACAACTATCTTCCAAAGATAAAAATGATTTATTAATCATAAGTTAAAGTTGAAGAACTTATGATAAGATCAAGGAAACAATAAAATATATTAATTCTCCTTATCACTTTTTTTCTTCCTCTCTCGTGGACTCATAACCCC
>JASDQU010735698.1:144174-176323 GCA_032191745.1 Picea mariana
TAGCGGGTATTGAGGTGTTCCATAAATCGGTGGTGGTTGGGGTTGTGGACCGTGGTGAGTGGTGGTACCAATCAGTCCATCTGCTGAGTGAGACATCCCAGGTTTGTCTTGGCCAAATGGCACAGGTTTTGGAAGATCAGGAAGTATAGTGTATAAGTACCTTGACTGTGCATAGATGAGGTTATATTGTTGGGCCTTACTGATGGATTCCTCTTCAGATTGAGGGAAGGTGGAAGCTACATCCTTACCGAGGAGAGAGACAAGTGATCTAAGAAACCAGTCGAGACACTATTTATTGGTGGTTTCTGCTTTGCACAAACTACATCACCTATGCCACTCGTGAATGTGGTCAGTGATATGTGTGGCTGAGGTTTTTTTGAAATTAGAAAGTAGTTCTATACCATTGTCGTGGTAGATGGGTAGTTGGAAGAAGGTCAAGAATGCTTTGTCCAATGACTCAAAAGTTGTGTGGGACCCAGATTTTTCTTCTACATACCATTTGGTTGATGGGCCAGTGAGTGTGCATTGAAATAATCGCATTCTGATGGAATCATCCATAATGCTATTGGAAGAGAACCATAGGTGAAAGGTCATGACATGGTTGGTAGGGTCATCGCCTGCCTTGCCTTCGAACTTTAGTATGTCTGAAGGTAATTTGGTGGGCATTGCAGGCCATGTGGGAGCATGCAATATAGGATCATTGGTGAGTTTACTAAGATCCGGTATGTTGAGAGAGGCCAAATATGGCATCTGCAGTGGGGGGGGAGGATTAGCTCCGGCCATGGTGTGAGTGTGTTGTGAACCTGACCCTTGAGGGGGGCTAGGTGGGTTGGTGCTTCCCCCTTGAGAGGAGGTGGATCCCCTGCTTTCATGGAAAGGAGAGTAGGTGAACGGATGACCTTGGTAAGTGGACCCAAGTAATGTAGAACCAAGCAAAATTGATCCTAAAATAGTAGCACTCACAGGAGTGTGTGAAGGAGGTGTTGGTGAGTGGGAAAGACCAGACATTCCCCCTAAAATAGGAGGGAGGTTTAGCAAGCATCGTGAATGACGGGGGTTCTGTGGGTCCCCTATGATGTCCGACTAGTTGCGTGAATGTGTGCAAATAGTGGTGAGAGTAATATATATAAACAAGAGCCTTTGCGTTGAATGTTACACAATATATATATATATATCCAAATCAAACTGTAATCAGATGTGCATCATACATAAAATGTGTTTTGAAAAAGAAACATATATATGTGGGTATGTGGGTTTTGTCCACGTGGAGGATCTAAAGAAAAAAAATGCTCGTGTCCTAGAAGACGTAACGTCCTTCCTCTCAAATAGCACTGGACCTTCCAAAAGTACTCAACAGTGGGGTCTGAAGTCACTGGAAGAGAAACTAGTGAAGGATGAAATAATTGGTTATAATGAGGGGTAAAGGGGGCATATCCTGAAAGAGCTGGCGATATTTCACAATAGCCACACAAAATCCAATCAAGGTGCAATTGCAGCCCACAATTGCCACCTGGGTAGATGTCCTAAAATTTGGTCACTAGGTAGCTCGGTCAAAGTGCGACATTTAGATTTTCGGCCTAAGAAATAGGTCACGGGCTGGATCCCATCCAAGAGGTGGGTGCCTCAAGGGGGGACGCACAGAACAACTGGACCTTGGCCTTCAACCTTTCACGGGTATCTCCCTACCTTATGGTATTAGGAACACTTGACTTGGAGGATTTTCAGTTCCCTATTTGACAACTTCTATGGTTTTGACAATGTGAGAACCAGATAACGGGGAGTTATTTGGATGCCTATCCCCGAAATCCTACCTAGACTAAAAAAATTATTTTGGCACCTCTTGTGGAGGAAAACTTAGTGACTTTTTTAGAAAGATTTTAGATGTAGTTGTTTGGGGAGGTTGGAGGTGCAAACCAACCTCATTGATTAAAAATGGGAGTGGATAGTTTCATCAAGAAAAGGGTGGGGTGTTTTCGGAATCCCTTTTGGAGGAAACTTACTTTGACCTCCACGTTTCAAGAAGAAGCTATGTGAGTGATCAATGACTTTTGTGTGTGAGTGAAAGTGTGCCAATTTTTAGTGAATTAGATATCACCATGCTGCATGTGGACTTCGCTTGGTCCTTACAAGTGTTTGATTACCTAATTAACTAAGTGCCTTTGGTACAACCTTGTGTAATTCAAAAGTCCCTAGGAAGATAGCATGTGGACATGTGGGTCCGTTACTATCCCTTTAACTCCCTATTGTGATGTAATCTAAGAAAATATTTGAAACTATCCTATATTGATCATGTGGGCATGTATGGGCCCATTACAAAACCTTTAAACTTCCCTAGTGATTTGATCTAAGAAAGCAAATTTCAACACTATCCTATATTTGTAGCATGTGGGCATGTATGGGCCCATTACAATATTAAGATGTGTTTGAAAAAGTAAACTAAGAGGAGTCCCAAGAAGGGTTGTTGTCCTCTCCTAAAGGTTTTAGTGTTCTTAAGGGAGATGAAATCGTTTCACAATCTTTTTCTGATTCTCAAGATCGCTTGGAGGCGCGAGAGAAGAGCATACTAAGCGATTGTTATTCAATTTCTAGTCCCAATGCAAGTTAAATGTGATTAAAAATGATTTCCAACTTATCTTGTGAGTCAAAACAAGCCATCCACGTGGCAAAAAGCAAAGAAGGGAAATTGATTTTTATCCTCCTAAGTGCCTATGTCTTTTTTGACTAACCCCTTTATATGATGAGGGGACTAAGTGTGGTGCAGCTTTAAAACATGCTTGACATCATTTTTAAGAAGGAAAATGGCCTTCCCCACATCTCAACAACTTTACAATGTGAATTTTTGCACAGATGCACGGGTCTTAGTGGATACAGAGGCACACAGAGCGCATGCGCGTGAATAGAGACAAATCAACAGGCACATGTGCACAGAACAGAACTGTGAATCAGGCACACATGCACACGATGCGCGTCTGTGGACCTAAAAACCCGCGCATATATGACACACGACCGAGAATGAAAACTCCGAATGGATTTCTCTCAATTCAACTTGGAATTGGCTGGTTGGTAGGTCGGCTTAGGCCGGTTAGTGCACCTGCAAGTTAAACAAACTAAAAGAAGAGAAAGAAAAACTAAAATGGGATAGGAAATTGATACCTTTCCCTAGTACGGTCGCCAATCTGTTGTGCCTCTTTTTCCACCTTAGTGAGCAAAATAGAGGTGCTTTCAAGCTCAGTTGGGTCTACTGAGTAGGACAGCTGTAAGGAAAAGAGTTAGGGAAATACATAAAAGACAACAACTAAGAATTAAACTAAGAAATGAAATAACAACTAAATTCATGAGCATAGGGACATAGAAACAAAAAGAAACATGAGACCCATGTCACCAATGTTGAGGCTGATCTATTAGTGAAGGAATACACCAAGAATAAAGGGGACTATGAGTCCCTTCTTCCTCCAAGGGAGGGCTCTTGGACCCCCAATAGCTAGCTCTTCTTACAACAAAATAAAAATGGAAAATGATGAAAGAACTCTTTACAAATCCACTCAATGGGTGAGATGGATTGTCCAATGCAATGGTGCAGATATGCTCTTGACAAGGATGGAGTCCTTAAGAGAATAGAGGCAGCATAACATTACTTTGAATTCCTTGAAAAATGAGGCACATCCATGGCCTTTTTTTAGCATTTCTTTGAGCCATTGTTTAACTTCTTTGTAGTGTGAAAAGAGGCTAATTAGGGCATTCCTAGGTCTTTGACCAGCCATCCAGTCGAATCCAGTCCAGATTTGAGGGTCAAATCAGCTTGGGAGCTGAACCATAAGTGGGTGGGAGGCCTACCACTCTCATAAATGTGTCGTTTAGCAGGTGCGCGGCTTTTTTCTATAACAGTCATGCATCGTGCGCATGTGTGTGATTTCTGCATCCCTATTCCATGCATGTGCACGCGCACCCAGTGTTTTCATAATGCCCTTCAATTTTTCACTACTTTGTATAGTTTTTTTACCCTTTTATGAATGCCTTGGTATTAATTCAGGTCCATGGATGACTTCATCACTGTTTGACGATGCTGAGTTCTTGTAACCATGTGCGGACAAAATTTCAGTGATAACACCCTGGTTTTAAATTCCAACAACTTGAGTGGAAGAATTCCGGTGGAATTAGGCTTGCTATACAACTTAAAGGTTTTGCATATAGGTTTCAACAACTTGAGTGGAAGAATTACAGTGGAATTGGGCTTTATGCAGAACTTAAAGGTTTTGGGTCAATGTCATAATAACTTGAGTGGAAGAATTCCAGTAAAATTAGGCTCACTGCAGAACTTATCGAACCTGTTTCTAGATTCCAACAACTTGAGTGGAAGAATTCCAGTGGAATTGGGCTTGTTGTACAACTTAGTGGAATTGTATTTATCATCCAACAACTTGAGTGGAAGGATTCCCACAACTCTAGGGAACTGCAAAGCAATGACATATTTGATGATGTCCGACAACAAACTTAGAGGAACAATCCCTGAGGATATTGGCAAATGTGTCAATATAACAATGTTAGATTTATCCAAAAATTAGTTGAATGGAAAGATTCCCACATCTTTATAGAATTGTACACAATTAAGACAAATCAGGGTGTCTGAGAACAAACTTAGTGGACATCTAGACATTGTTTTTTCAATTACCTTGAATATTCTCTCTGCTCATTCTAACATATTCTCTGTAACTCTGCATCTATCTTTGGTTAATTGTACTCGTCTTCAATTACTAGATTTAAGGAAAAAAAGATTGACAGGCGAGCTTCCCAAATACCTTCCATCTTTTCAAGGGTTACGAGTTCTAAGTGTTAGTTATAATAAGCTCCAAGGTGGTATCTCTGAATGGATCACAAATCTCCCTCAGTTACAGGTGTTGGATTTATCCAATAATAAATTAAGTACAAGAATGCCATCTAATCTCGGGAGACTCCTAGGATTTCAAATCCTTGGGTCTTCCCAACTTAGTGGTGATACATTATACCAGAAAGTGAAGGTTGACATTAAAGGTGTTGAATATTCTCTAACATATGTGTTATTAGCGAACACAATATTTGACTTGTCTAACAATAATTTCATTGGAGAAATACCTCCAAACATGGGAAGTTTGAGTGCCTTGTGGTTGTTGAATTTGTCTGGAAATCAACTTGAGGGGAAAATTCCTGCATCTTAAGTGAGATATCTACTTTGGAGTAGTTAGACTTGGCTAAAAATAATTTGAGTGGAGAGATTCCTCGAGAACTCTCTAAATTAACCAAGTTGGCATCTCTAGATGTATCATTTAACAAACTCTGTGGGCGAATTCAAGAAGGAACGCAAATGGACACTTTCGATATGAATTCATTTCAAAGGAACAAGTGCCTATGCAATTATCCTTTACAAGCCTACAATGAAACAAAAATAAATAAATAAAGAGGAGATGAGGCTCCTACAAATGTTAGTAATGTTCGGGGATGGCCAAGTTGTGTGGATGAACATGTTTCATTAATTGCATTAGGTGTAGGAGTAGGGATTGGATTTGGTGGAGTTGTAACATTGATAATTATGTGGAAAAAAGATCGGTATTGGATGGTACCTCCAAAAATAAAACCATTTTATGGGGTGTATCGATTTCCTAAATAATTTAAACTTTTATCCACACACAATATTTTTTAAATATTAAAAAAAATAAAAATTGTATTTTTATTTATATTTTTATCAGTTTATATTTTTTTATTTTCATCCCGCCACTTTATATTTTGCAAATATCAACATATGATTAAAAAGTTATACTATAAACTTTTGGGTAAGGTGCACGATGGAGTGTTCTTGGTTGAAAGTGACATATGGTTCCATAGTGACATATATCCTTGCAAAAAATAAACCCATTTTATTCATAGATCATTGTTTTTTACTTAATTACAAATTAATGAGTTGCACTTGAGGATCCAACATATTTATATTTTAATATGTGCGATGAATATATTGAGAATGGTAAAAAGTTGAAGGAAAACACTTTCTCTTCGATTGTCCAGCCTATACCTAGATCAAGTAATCACTCACCCTCTTAAGGTATGATAGATCAATTAGTGGACGTTAATCATCATCATCATCATTGTTATGATAAAATATATATTTAAAATTAAGACAATTCATAATATTTTATGAGTGTATATTTAAAACTAAAACAATTTATTTTATTTTATGAAAAAATAATTATTTGATTATTATAATATGTTTAACAATTATATTTTTTTATATATATATTTATATTTATTTAAAAAAATTATTATTAAGAATTTAATATTTTTTATATATGTATTTTTTCATTTAATTTTAAAAATTTATATTTTTATTTATTTTGAAATCATAACTTTATATATTTATATTAAAAATTTATAATTATTAAAAATAAAATTTTCCATTCAATTTTTACTTCCCAATTCACACATGTTTTCTCCTCAATTTTTACTTCCCAATTCACACATGTTTTCTCCTGTTTAACCTATTCATTGTAGAAATTTAATGACAAAATCGGTTTAGAAATATTATGTCATACACTTAGCATCCTAGAGATAACTGACTTCTATGAACTCTGAAATGTCTAAACCCACATTCAGAAATTACCATAAGTAGAAATACACATTGCTACGCCCATTTTGCAGCGGAATAAACATAATGAACAACAATCATTCAATTCAGAAATACTAAAACATTTAGGCAATGCCAGGGAAAACCCCAATGTGGGGAAACCCAATGAGAGAGAGAGATTTTATTAGCCTCAGGAAAGATATATCAACAACAACAATACAATTTCCAGCAAGAGAAATCCACTTACAACACACTAAAACTACCCCCCAAATATTATTCCTTGGAAAAACGTGCCAAATCTGTACTATTGTACGACCTTCCAAGAAAAAAACACCTTGGAAAATGTGCCCACAGTTTGTTGTATAGAATGATATGTACGACCATGTTGCGGCAAGAAAAACCCTCCAATAGCCTCGAAATTCATGCCACTTTGCCTCGATTTTCATGCCCTCTTTCCCTTGTTTTACGAACTGTACAGATCCGTATAGTACGACCTCCAACAAAAAAAAAAATATCAAAACTCACACATAAATATTCTCTTGGGATTTGTGCCCAATCTCTCTTGGGAAATGCTCCCTCCTTGCTTCCCTAACTTTCCTCTCTCAAGCTATCTCATAAATCTCTTTCAATCTCCTTCTCATTGTATCTTGCACACTACCCTAGGTATTCTCTTATAATATGAAAGTGACTCTTCACCTTCTCGAACCCTAGATCTAATGGCCAAGATCTAATCTTGCCTTTACAAGATCAAGGGCCATGATTCATTCCCTCCAAAATAAATCACTCAAAATATTAAAGTACATTTTCACTTTATAACATAAGTGCACTTTATGAGATAAAGTCACTTTAATATTAGAAGGTACACTTTATTAAAAAGTCACTTACATAAAAGAACCACTTTATCACAACTTTATAAAAACCCATTACAAAGTCAAGTTTCTAGTAGTGTAGCTACAAGGTTATGTCCACATACAGGACACACATGTAGAGTACCTCCCAAGATAAAAATACAACACTGTCTCTTAGTGAGGGATGTACTTGCTGCCATCACCATCATCCGGTCCCATCACACTGTTCTCAGTAGGAGCTCCCTCTGAACCTAGAGCCATCCTCAACACCTGCACATAAATCAAACTAGAAGACATCCTCCTGACAACTATTATGAACCCCAAGCTCCTAGTAGAATCCACTCCACCCTAAGCATCGGTTCGATCACACTAGTTGAGCCTCCTTTCGGTGCTCATAAGAGAGTCCCTCTCTTCTCTCGGAATGAAAGACTGAATCCTTGGGCCCACTGTAGTCTCAGGAGCCTCATGCTCCTCATCTGATGTTGAATCAAATCCTAAAGGTTGTCCTTGCAACATGTACAACCTTTCCATCCGATCAACAATCAGTTGTGGTTCCACCGGGTCCGCTCCCTCCCCGTAGATAAATACATGTCCCCTCTTGAACAATGTACAATATCCAACATCCTCTAAGGTTGAGATTGAGAGTAAGTTAACCCTCAACCCCAAAACAAAGAGAAAACAATCAAGCTCCAAGAATCCTCCATACTCCTAACCCTTCCAACTCCACGTATAGCTCGTGCCATACCATCTTCACTCTCCACCAGCTGGTCATGACCTGTCTCTGTCATAATAAGGAATTCTCTTCATATTTTCATCATGTGACAAGAGGCTCCATTGTCAACAATCCATCTGATATCACCCCCAAATCCTCCACTACTGACACTAGATACTAGAGTAACCAAAGAAAAGTCCTTATCAAACTTGGAAGAAAAGTCCTACATGGATGTTGTAGCAGTTGTCTCAGGCCCCTCCTCTTTCTTTCTCTTCTTCTTCTTCTTAGGACACTGAGAACCAAGATTCCCCAACTGGTTACAACAGTAACATCTGAATTTACTCAAGTCCCTCCCATAATTTCCTTTCTTCTTTCCGTTTGCAGCAACAACAACGTTCTCCTTAGTTCTATCTTCCTTTTGTTCACTGTTGTGAGACCCCATCCAGATCTTCTCTTGAGTGAAGTCTTCCCACAACCTGCTCCAATCTAGAAAATTTTCTTGACCCACCACACACTTCATAAAGACATCCCATTCCTTTGTGAATCCTTTCAAGGCTATCCTCCCCAACTTGGCTTCTGAGATGATCTCTCCCATTCCAGCTAACTCGTCCTTAACTTGGCCTAGTCGAGTAAGATAGGATGCAACATCCTCACCCTTAGCCATCTTCGAGTCATGCATCTTATCTTTCAAGGCCATCTTCTGGTTAGCATTCTTAGCCTCAAATAAATTCTTCAAAGCTTTCCACATCTCATAAGTTGTCTTCTTCTCATAAAGATGTGCAATGAGTGGGTCCTTCACACCATCCAGAATGATCCTCTAAGCTTTGGCCTCCTTTACCTAATGAAAATCCAAAGAAACATGATCTGTTGTGGGAGCCACAACAACATAACTGACATAGTTCCAAATCTTGTTCTCCTTGAGAACAACTGACATCCAGACCTTCCATTGCAAATAGTTGGAAATGCCATCTAACCGATCCTCAAATCTAATGCATGCAGCCATATTCCCTCTCACTATTCAAAGGAAATCAAACAATAGATATCCCCCCTTCAAACTTGCCCAAAAATCTCATTGCTCACTGTCACTCAGAGCCCAAGCTCTCATACCATGTAGAAATTTAATGACAAAATCTGCTTATAAATATTATGTCATACACTTAGCAACCTAGAGATAATTGACTTCTATGAACTCTGAAATGTCTAAACCCACATTCAGAAATTTCCATAAGTAGAAATACACATTGCTAAGAAATTTTTGCAGTGGAATAAACACAATGAACAATAATCATTCAACTCAGAAATTTAGGCAATGTCAGGGAAAACACCAATGTGGGGAAACTCAATGATAGAGAGAGATTTTATTAGCTTCAAGAAAGATATATCACCAGCAACAATACAATTTCCAGCAAGAGAAATCCACTTACAACACACTAAAACTGCCCCCCAAATAGTTTGCCTTGGAAAATGTGCCAAATTCGTACTGTTTTACGGCCTGTCCAGAAAACAACACCTTGGAAAATGTGCCCACAATTTTCTATACGGCCCTGCTACAGTAAGAAAAACCCTCCAACAACCTCGAAATGTGTGCCACATTGCATTGATTTATGTGCCCTCTTTCCCTTGTTGTACGGACTGTACGAATCCATACACTATGACCTCTAACAACAAAAATAAATATCATCACTCACACAAAAATATTCTCTTGGGATTTGTGCCCAATCTCTCTTGGGAAATGCACCCTCCTTACTGTCCTAACTTTATCTCATAAATCTCTCTCAATATCCTTCTCATTGTATCTTGCACACTACCCTATGTATTCTCTTATAATCTGAAAGTGACTCTTCACCTTCTCCAACCCTAGATCTAATGGCCAAGTTCTAATCTTTCCTTTACAAGATCAAGGACCATGATTCAATCCCTCCAAAATAAATCACTTAAAATATTAAAGTACATTTTCACTTTATAACATAAGTGCACTTTATGAGATAAAGTCACTTTAATATTAGAAGGTACACTTTATTAAAATGTCACTTACATAACCACTTTATCACAACTTTATAAAAACCCATTACAAAGTCAAGTGTCTAGTAGTGTAGTACAAGGTTACTTCCGCATACAAGACACACATGTGGAGTACCTCCCAAGCTAAAAAGATAACATTCATCTAAGCAATGTGCAAGATCGTGTGATATATAGCTTGGATTTTCATTGTTTAGCCTCTATATAGATTTTGAACACAATTTTGTTGGAAAATAAATAAATAAACTCGTTTTCTATAATAATTTCGTTTTGGATTTGGATTTTTTTTAAATATTTAATTAATTTATTTTTAACTTGGATGACATATTAGTGTTTAATAATAATAATAATAATAATAATAATAATAATTTATTTTTAAGGTCAGACACCAAATTGGTGTATGAGACCCCCAATTTATAATTTATTATTACTTAATTGTAAATTAATATGGTTTATTTACATTTGATTCTTTTAATTTAATTTTTAATTGAATCATAGATTATTGTTTATTACTTAAACATAAATTAATGTGATTTATTTACATTTTAATTTTGTTGGTAACATGAAGAGAATATATTAGAATAATAAATGAGAATAATACTTCTCTACATTTTTGAAAGATATATTTTATTTCTAACATTATATCTCTGTGGTTTTCAAAGAGAATAATACTTCTCTAAGGTTTTTACCTTTTTTTAAAGGAATAATCTCTACAGTTACTCTCAATGATGTGAACCATAATACTTCTCTAGCTTTTGAGCACCTAGACACATGAAGTGAAATCAGGGGAGTAACTTTTTACTTTGATTCAATTTTAATTTAAAATATATTTATAATTTAGTAATGTGTGAAAAATAAAAGAGATTTAAATATATTTAGTTTTTTTTTTTTTTCTAAAGTAAAACTTGATTTGAGAGATAATAATTAATATCATTATTATGAGTTAACAAAATTAATTTTCATTTTTAAAGTGAATCCAAAATAATAGTTGTTAATTTTTTTCTCTTCTTTTCAATATGATCACTCCGCCACCTATTCTAAAAACTCATTCTGTCAGGGGGAGGGCCCCCAAAATCACCCTAGAGATCCTTTACCATTATAAGGAATCATTAGAAAAAGAGAGAGAAGAAAGAGATGCCAAACACAAAATAGAGTTAGAATCATTAGAAAAAAGGAGTCAAGAAAGAGACATAAAACTCCAAATAGAGCTAGAGGCAATGCTTGATAAAAAAATTAGACTCTTTAAAGATACCATTCAAACTCAAATAAATGATAGATTGTTAGGGTTCAAGAGTGAATTGCAGATAATGGAGGATAGGATTCAAGAAATGTAAAAACATAAACAATCAACCCAAGAAGGATAGGTTGAAGAAAATCACAACTTGAGAGACATGATTAAAGAGCTAGAAGAAAAAATAACTAACAATTTGACCCCCAGTAATATAGAAAAAAAATTGGATATCAAACCCATCAAAGAGGAAATGAATAAGCTAATCGAACTGGACCATGAGCATAATAAAAGATCCTTGAACCTCATAATTTTTGGTATAAAATAACAACAAGAGGAAGATACACTAACAAGAGTAAAAGAAGAATTACAAAATAAATCACAAATTGATACAACTTACCTCATAGAAGCAAAGAGGCTAGGAAACATAATTGACCATAAATATAGGTTGATCTGTGTCAAAGTAAGTTGTAATGACCAAAAATATAGCATACTCAGTAAATCTACGAGATTAAAAGGGTTAAGAATATTTATAAATGAAGACCTCATTCCCGCAGACTGAGCTAAAGTAAGGAAGGAAGTTCAAAAGGTAAAAAAAGTCAGGAAATAAGGAAATTGGGCAATAATTAGAAATTGGAAAGCTATCGTTAGGGATAGAGACCAGAAGGATAATAATAAATAGGAATTTGGGACACTTGGGATCCTTTTTTGAAATGTCATGGCTTTCCATGGCGCAAAGGTTGTATGATAAGTTGGATCCCAAGTGATATTGATATTATTTTTCTAGTTGAAACTTGGGAGCATGAAGAGTCTAAGATCGCTAATATATAAGGATTTGTCTTGTGGTCGACATGGAACAAAAAGTCCCACCGTAGAGGGATAGGAGGCATAGCTTGTTATATTAGAAATGAAATTTCTCCTCACATTCAACTTCATAAGATCGACCCTCTCAATCAATACATTTGGATAGAAATTTCAGACACCAATGCTAAGAAGATGTATATAGAAATTTGTTATTTTTCACCTATTAATTCTACTTTTTAGAAGAAAAACAATCTAGATAGCAATTGTCCCTATAATAATTTAGAACAAGATATTTATAGTTTGAAAAATGAAGGTAATATCCTCTTGCTAGGAGACTTTAATGCTAGGATTGTGACTAAACAAGCTACTTTTAAAAAAAATGATTCCAACCATAATCCTTTATGTCTAGAAGAGGACCTTGTTTTATCTAATAGCTACAAAATAAGCTTTTAAGACCTAATTGAGAATTTGTTTGGTACTGAGTTGGTCAAACTCTGCAACTCTCAAGACCTAATAATTTGCAATGGAGTAATGAAGTGGCCAATCTCCAAGCAGATGACTTGTATTCATGGGCTAGGTAGCAATGTCATAGATTATGTGATATCTAATATCCTCGTTTCCAACCAAATAGTAACTTTTTACCTTTTAAATGATCATGAACCTGACTTTGATCATAGACCTTTAACCCTAACTCTAAACTTTTCCATGCATAGAAGCACCATTGAAGAGAATTTTGATAATAAAAGGTAACTATGATTTAACAAAAATAAAGTTGACCTTTTCTTAAAGGATTTAAATAGTGAATTACATCTACTAACTTATAAGGGAAAAATTGAAGAAATCTATCATAATTTTACAACTACCCTTCCCAATTCTATTAACAAGTTCTCTTTCGAGGTGTCCTATAAAAAGAATAATAGAACGACCAACCCTTGGTATGATAAAGAATGTAAAGTTGCTAGGAATCCATTAGGGATGCTTCTAATGCGTCCTTAAAACTTGATAAGATCAATATGTACAAATCCTTAATTAAAAGGAAAAAAAAGGTACTATATCAATAAAAGGCAAGAGAAACTTTCACAACTATCTAAGTTAGATCCTAAGAAGTTCCGGAGGCAAATTCTAAACTGCAACACTAAATAAAATAATATGTTTCCCTTAAGGGACTAGAATTACTACCTTAAATGTCTTTATGAGCTCCCTAATGCCATGGACACCATTCATATTGTCCCTATAGAGGATGAATTTTTTTCTTTGGATGACATGTAGTTCGCGGATAAGTGGCTTGCAAATGGAAAAGCTAAGGACATTGAAGGCTACCAAGCTAAACATTTTAAAATCGGAGGGCCTATCCTTATCCCTCACATACACAAAATCTTCAATTTAGCAATAAATCAGGGCTTCCCTAAGCCCTGAACGCAAAGCCTCATTGTTCCTATTTTTAAAAATGGGGATAAATACCATTCCCTCTAATTATAGGACCATTATGATTAGCCCAATTTTAGCGAAGCTTTATGGAATTATTTTGGAAAAGAAGATTAGCCTTTGGCTAGAAATTCACAGTAAAAGAGTTGAAGGACAGGCCAGGTTTAGGAGATATCATTCAACCGTGGACCATGTTGTTACCTTTAGGATCATTTCCAAGGAGTTCCACAATGCTAAAACCAATCTTTTTTGTTGTTTTGTTGACTTTAGAAAATATTTTGACATGGTTCCTAGGAAAAACCTTTGGAATAGGTTGGAAGAGATAAAAGTGCCTTTCGATTTGAGGGATGCTACAATAAGGTTTTATGAGAATATTATTTCCAAGTTTAAAAACACTGAGGACTGGTCGAAAGAGATTCACTGCAATATTGGAGTCAAACAAGGTTGTCCCTTGTCCCCTACCCTTTTTGGCATATACATGGACAAGTTAGAATATTTCTTAGAAGAAGCATAATGTGTCGGCCCTACTCTCACTGTTATAGTCATCGATATTCTTATTTATGACGATGATATCATTCTTATGGTGAGGATTCCCCATGATCTTGAAAACCAACTAAGAATCCTCAAGGAGTTTTGCTCCAATATGGGTAATGAATGTTAATACTGATAAGACTAAGGTCATGATCATTAAATCCAATAAGATCACTTATGATACCTTCGTATATGATGACAAAAAATTGGAGGAAGTGAATTCATACAAATATCTTGGAATTGATATTCATCACAAGCTCAACTGGAATTATAGCATTCAGAAAAGGATTATTAGGGGATGGAAAGATTTTTATGGGCTTGAAGACAATTGTAAATCAGTTGATTTTTGGATTTGGGATAAGAAGAAAATCCTCTTTGAGACTCTTGTTACACCTATTATTATTTGTGTATGTGAAGTCTAGGGATGTAGTATCTCTCATGAATCCTGGAGAAAGATAGAGAAAATACAAAAGAATTTTATAACCTATAATCTCAAAATTAAAGGATATACACCCTATCCCATCCTCCTCTTAGAATCAAGCCTCTCCTCCATTGAGAGAACGACTATGACTAGATACCTAAGGTATAAGAACAAGTTAAAAAACATGAGATACAAGAGGCTTCCTAAAATCTCTTAAAATCCATTCATAACCACCATCGACTCAAGTGAGGATGGAAAAAATATGCCCAGTCTTGGCTAAACTATTGGGGAATCATGGAAGACACCATTTTGTATAATAAAGATACTATTAAAAATATCATCAAATCAAAATTTAAGGAGAAAATGTGGTGTGAAAAAGAGTTAGAGGAAAAAATAAAATTAAGGTATTATAAGGATGTAATTAACCCTAATCTAGAAGATCAAAATTATCTCTTTGTTTTGACAAGTGTAAAGAAAAAAATGAGCATTGATAAGATAAGAACAAATTCTCATGAGCTCCATAGTGAAACTAGTGTTGGTATTATGGTAGTTGCGGTAGGTATAACTTCCATGTGTAACCTTTGGTTAGAATAGAATATTCTGGAAGTAAGAGAAACCGTAAATAGATGTGTAGAAATCCTCGAAGACAATTCGACTCAGTAAAATAATTAATAATAAAGTACTATCTTCTAGAACGACAAGCCGGCCTAGACAAGTGACAAGAACCACTATAAATAGAGGGTGTTTGAACTCATTTGTACTCACTTCACTCACGAGGGATGATTTTAAGGATGGAAATTTATTTTAAAATGTAGAAACCTTGATGATTCTTACTAATCCTTCATATGTCAACTATAAATGTTTGGCAATATTTTTTAAAAAATATTCAAATTTTTAAGGATTTTATATAGTTTATATAAAATTTTGGTGATAGCGAAATTTAGCCCCTAAAATCATCCTTGTCACTCACTCCCTCAGTCAAGTCTAGCGCAAGTTTGGAGCTGCAGCTACAAGTTTGGAAGGTACATCTTCTGGGATGATTCTTGGTCTCTCTCTCTCTAGCGCTATCTAACCTAAGATATGTGCCTTATCTTCTAGTATCTATTGGTGATATTCTTGGTGACATCTTGAAGTACATTAGTGGTATTCTTAGTGACATCTTGGAAGAAGTGCAACTGCAACTGCTGCAGTTGAGTAGTTTCTTGTTCTGTGGTTTTGTAACTTTCTTTCTGGTGCGCTATATTTGGAGAAAGATGCGCTCTCTTGGTTATCTGTGATTTCTAGTGCTACTTCAAGAATTATTCTATCTAGCAAAGGTTATGGTTCTCGGGGGTGCCTTTGTGCCTATGGTTGGGTGACAATATCGTGTATTGTCTATGGTTAAATAAGCACATCGAATATCTTAACAGGCTATGGGCACACGCTACCTTTAGAACAGTCCAACCACTAGAAGGTAGAGTGAGAGTTCTTTTTCAAGCTCGTTGTATCACCAGTTGTAGTTGTGGCTTGGATTTCTAATTTTGCAGCTGCAACAAACCCTAATCCAACTCTTTGGGCACCTTAAGTGAAGCGTTGGACCTAATTTATGGATATTCTCTTGTGCCCTATCCTAGCGCACCCTATGGTGTCCTCAAACAACAAAAACATCAAGTTTGATTTCTTGGTCAAAGTCAAAGTCAAAGGTTGACTGGTCAAAGTCAAATTCAACGTCAAAGGTTGACTTTTGGTCAAAATTGATTTTGTGGTCAAAGTTGAAATTTCAGGGTTTCTAGCTTGTTCTAATCCTTCAACCTTTTTTATTCAGTTTCTACCCTCTTCTTGTCAATATGGTGTCTAGTTTCATATTAGAAGACAAGTTGAACGATACTACAAATTTCAAATGTATGCACTTGTATATGCTTTGTAAGTTATGTTATCCAACAAAGCATGAGTGTGTTTTGCAAGGAATATACAAGAGACCTTGTCCAGTGATATTGGATTCAATACATTCAGGCAAACAAGCAGTTGGGGCTCCAGGTTCTAGGTTTGATTGATCAAATTGCTAAGTTTCAATTCGCACATATCAAGTCTGATAGTTGTTATAGTACAAGTAAACACTACAGTTGTGACAACAATCTTTGAAAGGCTCTATTATTTTTAGGTATACTTGGTTCCATGTAAGTATTATTGATATAGATGCTTAGTGTACTTGTTTGAAAATTGAAATAACATCTCCTCTAGGAGATATCTCTTGTTTTTCTCCTCGACATATCACCTTGGTAATTCTATGATGACTACCATCCTTGTTACCACGGATATGTTCTTATGAAAATGCTATTGGAAATAATTTTTCTCTTGTTGTTCTTGTTCTGGGTAGGTCACAAGCAATAGATATGAGATGGATCTACAATGACAGTTGCAAACATGGAGCAGATGACTCCATCAAGTGGTGAGGCAGGTGATCTCACCATGTACCAATTCTAAAGGAAGCATGGAAAGAAAAAGGAGTTTTGGACATTGTTCACCTATATGTGTGTGGACAAATGAAAATAAAGATCTCGAGGTTTGATAATGAAGGAGCGTACTCCTCCAAGGAGCTTGTTTCCTTTTGCAAATCAGATGAGATTAGGAGGGAGCTAATTGTCCTACATAATCCTCAGCATAATGGTGTGGCAGAAACAAAGAACCAATCCATTTAAGAATCTATTAAGGCAATGATGAATGACTAGAATCTATCCATTTTTCTATGGGGAGAAGCAACTATGGAAATCATATATGTTCAAAATAGAATTCCTCATCATATAATGAAGAACATGACTTAAGAAGAAGCCTTCTCTGAAAAGAATCCAAGTGTAAAACACTTAAGGATCCTTAGTTGTTTTGTCTATATTCATGTTCCCAAGGAAAAAAACAAAGAAGTTGGAACCTTCAGGAAAGAAGGGAATATTCGTTGGATATAGTGAGACATCAAAATATTATAGAATCTATGTCCCAAGTCAACAAAAGGTTGAAATCAACAGGGACATGACTTTTGATGAGAATATTTCCTATAGAAAATATATAAAACATTCCGTGGATTCGAATGATGAAGAGGAAAATGAAGATACCAACTAAGAAACTACATGTTCTCCAGGACATCTCAATGTTGAACCTTCTACCTTTGAAGAAGAAGTCAAGAAGAAAGAATGGAAGGAAGCTATGATGGAAAAATATCAATCCATCATGAAAAATGATGTATGGGAAATCATGCCTAGACCTGAAGGAAAGTCTATAATCACTTCAAAATGGGTTTGCAAGATAACGCATGTAGTAGATGGGAGTATCGATAAATACAAGGCAAGATTCATGGCTAGAGGGTTATCCCAGCAAGAGGTAGAAGACTATGATGATACTTTTGTTGCAGTTTCCAGATACACCTCTATTAAAGACATCATATCTCTTGCAACATCCATGGGTTGTAATTTACATCATATGGATGTAAAGACTGCTTTTCTCAATGGAGTAATTGAGGAAGAAGTATACATATAGAAAACTCAAGGTTTTGAGGTACACACAAGAGAAACCCATGTATGCATATTAAAGAAGGCCTTGTATGGACTTAAGAAAGATCCAAGAGCTTGGTATGCACAAATTAATAGTTACTTGATGAGACTTGGATTTTGCAAGAGATGTGTTGATCCAAACCTTTATTACAAGGTTGTGAATGATGCACCTGTGATCCTGCTACTATGTTGATGATTTTTTGACAGGTGCAAAGCCTCTCATTATTCAATGTAAGAGGGAGTTAGCCTCTGAATTCAATATGAAGGATCTTGGTCTCATGCATTATTACTTGGGACTAGAAGTATGGCAGAAGCATGGTGAAATATTCCTAGGGAAAAGGAAGTATGTTGTAAATATCCTTCAGAAGTTTGGGATGATGGATTACAAATACATGGAAACTCCCATGGTGACAGATATGAGGAAGTTGAGAGACTCTAATTATGATCCAGTAGACTCATCCCTATACCGAAATTTGATTGGCTCATTGATGTATTTGGTTAATACCAGGCCGAAAATTTTCTTTGCTATGAACATGTTGAGCTAGTTCCAGGTGGAACCTAGACATGAGCATTGGATAGCTACAAAGCAAATTTTGAGATATCTTCGTGGGACGCTAAATTATGGTTTGAGATATGCCTCAAACAGTGATGTACAACTGCATGGATTTACTGATTCAGATTGGCCAGGGAGTGAAAATGACAGAAAGAGTACTTCTAGTATATGTTTTAGTTTGGAATATTCTATGATATCATGGGCTAGTAGGAAACATAATTCCGTTGCACTCAACACTGCAGAAGTAGAGTATATTGTAGCTTGTGATGCTTGTGTGGAAGCAGTATGGCTACGTAAGCTGGTTTCTGGACTATTTGATTAGGTGTTAGATTTGATTATGATATATTGTGATAATCAGAATTGTGTGAATCTTTCATATATTCTTGTGTTCCATGACAAGTCAAAGCACATTGAGATCAAGTACTATTTTCTCCTTGATAAAGTCAAGAAGGGAGAAGTGATTCTCTAGTACATCTCCACCGATGAGAAGAGAGTTGATATTTTGATGAATACTTTGTCCATGATAAATTTTGTATACTCAAGGGACAAGCTGGCACTCATGGAGATTTCTCCCTTGGTTGAAAGGGAGGATATGACTTCGTCAGTCGGGAGGGAGTGTTGATATATGACATCATGGATAATCAGTGTGCTAGTGGATAGAAATTCTCTAGGTGGAGAATGGTCTAGAAAGAAAAGATTGTTGGTGGATAAACATTCTCTCTATGGAGGATGGTCCAAGTTGAAAGATTGTTAGTGGAAAGACATTCTCCCTGTGGAGGATGGCCCAGGTTGACATATTTTTGATGTACTATGGACAACTATTCTCATGGGGAATTGCATGTACATGTCGAATGGTCCAGGACAACTATTCTTCTAGGACGCATGTCCGTATTAAAAGAATAGTCTGTCTCCATGAGTTCACAATAGTGACTAGAGTGGGGAGATTGGTACAAGAAAGATATTTTCCCTGAGTTCACAGTAGTTTCCAAAGGGGGGAAATTGGTCTAGGACAACTATTCTTCTAGGGCGTATGTCTAGATTAGAATAATGGTCCTTGTAGCCCATGATGTGGCTTTCAACATCTAGGAGGACAACTATTCTTCTAGGACGTATGCCCAGATTAGAATAATGGTCCTTGTATCCCATGGCATGGATTTCAACATCTGGGAGGACAACTATTCTTCTAGGACTTATGTCCGGATTAGAAGAATGGTCCTTGTATCCCATTGCGGGGATTTCAACATCTGTTGGGATAGTCATTCCTCTAGGAGGTATGTTCGGATTAGAAGAATGGTCCATGTATCACTCTATTGAGTGAGTGAATTATGAGAGACAATCTGTTGAGTGCGATAAGTCCAACACATGAATTATTCAACATAATGTATGATTACTCAGATGGAGTATTCCCTCGAGAGATGATGCAGACAATGATACAATTTGATGTGAGTAGACTGTTGTACTGCATGGTGATAACTTGTGTAGGTATTATTTGATTTCAGTGGAGACTATATGTCTATGGACAGTAGCTACGTACTACTATAGTGGATGTGTTCCACTAGTAGTGACTACGTATCACTAGATAGTAGTTGTGCGCTACTAGGAGTGGTTGTGTACCACTGGGTAGTAGTTGTGTACTACTATGGATCGACAATGTTGTGATCTATTGGATGGAATTGTAGTAACAATGTACTACTACTGGATTTTCATGGAGACTACTAGTAGTGTTGAAGGTGTTTCCTAGGTTGGTGTGTCAACCAGTGGTGTTGGAGGTGATTTCCAACTAGATGGATAGTGATGATGATGCTTGTGACTTGATCTGCGTGATCATGAGATATCTTGTGTGGCTATGATGATTCTACCTATAGAATGATCTACAATACTATGAGAGCCTTGTCCATACCATGTGAAATGGATGGATGTGTTTGAAACCATTACAATTAATACCTCCCTAGCTAGGAGGGAGTGTTGGTATTATGGTAGTTGTGGTAGGTATTAACCTCCATGTGTAACCTTTGGTTGGAATACAATATTCTGGAAGCAATAGAAACCATAAACAGATGTGTAGAAACCCTAGAAGACAAGTCGGCTCAGTGAAATAATTAATAATAAAGTATTATCTTCTAGAAGGACAAGTCGTCCCATAAAAGTGACAAGAAACACTATAAATAGAGGGTGCTTGAGCTCATTTGTACTCACTTCACTCACTCTCTCAGTCAATCCTAGCGCAATTTTGGAGCTGTAGCTGCAAGATTGGAAGGTAATCTTCTAGGGTGATTCTTGGTATCTCTCTCTAGTTCTATCTAACCTAAGATATGAACCCTATATTCTAGTATCTCTTGGTGACATCTTAGAGTATATTGGTGGTATTCTTGGTGGTGTCTTGGAATAAGTTCAACTGCAACTATTGCAGTTGAGTAGTGTTCTTGTTCTGTGGTTTTGGTACTTTCTGTCTGGTGTGCTATATTTGAAGAAAGATGCACTCTCTTGGTTATCTATGAGTTCTAGTGCTACTTCCAAAATCATTCTATCTAGCAAAGGTTATGTTTATTAGGGGTGGTTGTGTTCCTATGGTTGGGTGAAAATATTTTGATATTGTCTATGGTTAAATGAGCACACTGAATATTTTAACAACTGGGCGTTGGTCAATTCATAAAATGCCATGGGATGAAAGAGTGTATCACCTTTGTGACACTAATAAGGTTGAATATGAAAAGCATTTTCTCTAATATTGTCCAGCCTACACCCATATTATATCTCAATTTCAAAATATTTGTTACACTACCAACCTTCCTAACCTCTTAACTCAACAAAACTATGGTGATCTTCGAAAGATTCTCTTAAATATATATATAATGATGATGATGATGATGATTATGATTATGATTAACGTCCACTGAGACCGAATTGGTCTATCAGACCTTAAGAGGGTAAGTGATTACTTGAAATTCTTTAGAATTGTGTTTCTGTGCTTGAAAAGAATTAAGAGAATATTTCCAAGATCACCATAGTTTTGTTGAGTTAAGAGGTTAGGAAGGTAATATATATATATATATATATATATATATATATATATATATATATATATATATATATATATATATATATATATATATATAATAAAAGGGTAAAATGTAATTCTCAAAATGATAGAAATATTTGAAATATCTATATCAAATCTGCTTATTTAATCTTTCAAATTGTTATATGGATATGTATATACTCACATTAAATAGTTCACTAACTTGCATACATATAAGTAGGTTAGATTTTTCAATTTTAAAATGCTTGTGATGGGTAGATTGATTAGTTTTCACTGAGTGTTTGTTATTTAGTGATTATATTCCAATGAGGTCCTATATGACATAATGTTCACATATGTGTGTGTAAAACCCAAGGTTTATCTCAATCGATTGAACCATATGTCAAAGGCATGTTTCCGATGGGGAGACCATAGGTCACAATTTCAAATCCGATTGAGTTGCTTAGTTTTACCAACCACAAAGGTGCCAACAAAAAATATAATAACACCTTTATCACCAAAGCCCAAGATCCTCCTAGTTGGATTTCATGGCTTCTTGTACTACAACTATAGTCTCTAACTTTACTATGGCTAAGAAAAACATTTGAGAAGTTTTAACCAAACTTAAATCCAACAGTGTCTTTAGGGCCTAGAGACTCTGAATAAGGAAACGTCAATATAAATCCAAGATTTAATCCTCTTGAAATTTCTCCATCATATAATTGTGAATGAACTCTTACCCCTTTTTTGGATGAAAAACTCATATTTATACCCAAGGAATGAAGTTAAGGTATTTGGGGGTAGAAGCTAGGGCATGTATAGGTGTACGAATATCATACTTTCCACTTAGGAGCATGCATTTAATTTTTTTTTCCTTTTTACAAAGGTGTCCAAGTGTTTCCTTAAGGAAACTCATGAAGATCCCACAAGATAGATGGAAACAACTCACAATATGTCCTAAACTTTGGAGAAAGCAAACTATGGAAAGAAAAAAACTTTCTTAATGATCAATCACTAGCCAACGAGATGCATTTGCCCAAAGATGAATCAAATGAAGTTATAAAAAATATACAAAAAGTTAACATTAAAGACAAAGATGAATGTAAGGCAACAAATGTGGCCATTACAGAAAACATGAACATATAGAATATCAAAATTAGGAGCTACATCCTAAATTGATTCCTAAAATTTAGGAAGAAGATCTTCTCTAATAAAGGGAAAATATGTCAAAGCAATAGTAGATGGAAAAAATTGGATTTTATAGCTCATTCTTGTGAAATTATGAGAGAGAGAAACTCTAGGGATATGTAAGGTGTTCTTGCTAAAACATGAATAAATTAAAAGATAGGTATAGATCTATTTGATGCAATGGATTATAAAGCTAATTGATCACCTTGTGAGATGTAGGGAATCCATTGTATTGGTAGATAAGAAATATGGTATGTGGAATTTACTTGACTTGCTAATTTTATCATCTTTCATTCTTTGTGATGTTGTATCAAATAAATTTTAGATAAGAAATTCCAATAACGTTTTGAAAGGTGATTTTTGGTATATCCATGAATGGTCATGTTGTAACAATCATATAAGTAGAATTGTTTCTTACAATTTGGAGTTATAATGTCTCAACTAATGTATCAATATGTAATTTACTACTTTGGTTTGTCGATCTAATTAAAAGTAAGGTGTTGTGTTATATATTTTTTTGGTATTTATGTGGCTCCATAGAAAAGTCCAAAAGTTGTTCAAGAAATATTTTTCTTTTTAGAAATAATGTAGCTAGGAACTTGTTGAGGGGTCCTAAATCCCTTTAACTCAATAGCAGGAACCAAACCCAACACCGAGGCCCAATTATACTCTACAATGTTTAATGGTGGAATGGTTCTCTAGATCTTGTGATCTGGTCGATTAACTGATGGGCTTTACGTAGTGATCGATAGGATGTCTTCTTATGAAAACTCCTCCTTCAGTTCAAACGTTCTCTTTTTGTATTTTCTCTTATAGGTGGGACCCTATACAAGATAAAAGTCGGTATAAACCAACTAGGTAACAAAGTGGGAAAGATTAAATACTAGAGAAGGTTGAACTTGGGATAACCCTTTCACTCTAGCATGCATACAATGATTCTCTACCACAAGCCTAGTACTAATACATTAACCTGTTGGTGTTCCAATTATTGACTGAGGTGTGATTATCAGAAGAAAACATATATGCAATAAACGATGGCAAGAAAATTGCTTCCCTTATCTCTAATCATCAATCACATACTAACATAACGATTTATTTTTCATCATTAAAGACAAGAACTATAAAACATTGAATAAGATAACTTATCAACAAATTTAGAAGCTCTTACTCGTTACAACATCCACTCATTAGATAAAATCAGAAATAATTCTTCTTTAGATCCATTCACACACACTTTTGATGAAAAACAAAAACTTTTCTCTGGTCCTAAATAAGACTTCTCAATTAAGGTAGCTCCGAAATAGTTCTTTACAAATCCAAAAATGAGGGTCTTTGCAACAACCATTGACCTTTGCTAACAAGTCGATCCTCTTATTTATAATATATTATTAACTAAAAATAACTACTAAAGTGCAACTAAGTAAAAAAAGAACTCGCCACATGGCGCTTTGATCTCTGAGTCTTTCTAAGAGTCATCACATGATCTCACTTGAGTGGATGACTCTTCTTGTACTCCAACTATTTGACGAAGAGATCCTCGCATGTGTTAGCATACGAGAATCTATGCACAAGTTGACAAAGTCATTGGTTGTGCCGAATTCGGGGAGGCCAATGTCTCTCATTTCTCGGTTGATCTTGGTCCAATTTTTTCGCACTTGGCCCATTTATATTAGATTTCCCAATGAGGTGATTGAGCCATTTTTACCCAATATTTGGTCGACTTCTTTATGTGGTCGATGCTTCTTTCGTTTAGTACCTAGATGTCATGCTCTTCGGCATCTCGGCCCTGTTGAACCGCGTTGATGTATTTGATCCTTTCAACGGCTTGGTGTGCTTTATCATACCACCTTTCCATATCCTTGCATGTCAAAAACTCCATGAAGGTGTCTTCTTGAAGCTAGACTATCCCTGTAGTTAATAGGTGCCGATCATCTATAAATTTACTATAGGCCTCTTGGAATTCGCTCCTCAGGAACACCACAACCTGTGTGGTGTCCTGGTAATATTTCTCCAAATGGAATAGATGTTCCAATTCCTTCAGAATAGTGGCCAAAACCTCCTCATCCCTTTATTCTCTTTCCAGGGTGGCATCTGTGATTGCCATCCCTACACCGATAAGTTTGGATGTCTTGGAATGCTCTGTGTTGATCATTTTTTCCTCTGTGGTGATGATGATGGAGTGATCTAGAGTAATCCCCCTCTTCTTGGTGGTTATCTGCATGATAGATTTCCTTTTCCAGTCATAGGAAATGGAATGCATGTCAGAAAATTCATCCACGGGTTCAGAGATTTGTTGATCTCTACAGGTAAGCATATTTCCCAGGCTCACGATGGTGTATAGTTGTTAAATAATAGGTTCTTGAACCTCTTCCATGTGTTCCAAAGGTTTGACCTCTATTTTCTTCTCATCAAGAGGTTGAGTACTGGTTGATATTGAAGCATCAGGGGTAGGCTCGGTACTTACTTGATAATCAGTCGCTGAGATGTCGATTCCTGTTGTGGATCTTGTTATTTTTGCTTTCCCAGCCCTGGCTCATCCATCAGACTACCCACTAGAGTTTTCGGTACATTGACTAGTTTAGTGTCTAAGACACTTTTGAACTCCTGGTCATTCTATGAAGGGCCCCAAATTTGACCGTCGGGAGCTAGGGAAGATGCCTTCTTGGGATCCTTTTCCTCTGTGATCTGCATCGGAGTCACCAGGGATACCTCCGAAATTTCTTCATCATCATAGATGTTTATCAATTCACGGAGGGGATTTGGTGCACTTTCTCTCTTTGATGTTCTTACTATCTCTGACTGAGTTGAAATGTCCCCTAGTGGTCCAACCTGTGGTGTTGTAAGTTCAGGGTTATCTGACCTGACGATTTTATCAATTTTTATTAGCTCAAGGCCGCTTGGACCTACCCAACTTTCATCTAGGTTGTTAGCAAGGGCCCCTATCATTCCTATGAGGTATGGGTTATCTTGAAACTGATCAATTACTCACTGTGCCTGTTCTATCATGAACAATCCCCTTGCCTGTGCATTCAGTGTCATATGGAATCCTATATCCTGCACTGGAGCCAACATGGGAACCTTTGTTTCTTATGTTGCCCTGATTTCTTCCCTAGCTCTGAGGGCCTCTTGAACCGATTGCTCTATGGTTGTCACATGTTCATCCAAGCTCATGGACCTGAACTAGGTAATTTTGGGGTCGACCATCCTTCCTACCACCTCGTCCCAATCTTGGGAATTTTTCATGAAGACTTCATCTTCAAATTTGTCGTGGGCATGCGACCAACAGGACGACACTTGTGAAGTTTGTTGCTAGACCAGGCCCTTTGGATCATGCTTGCAGAATCGACCTGTCTAGAACATGAAATAGAGATGGCTCAACCCTTCTTGTTTGGATTTAATTATATCTTTAACCAAGTAGAAACCTACATGTACATCATAGGGAATGAACGCCCTCTTCGTTTCCTTGAACAGGGTGGCATTGTAGCCTTGCAAGATGGTTTCATAGCATATTTATCCTACTACAAGCTAGTCTGGGACATGAGATGGTAAGAGATGTGGTGCTCCAGTGGCCCCGAACACCCTGATGTAGGTGTCACGCTGATCCAAGTACCAGTGGACTACCTTGGAAATCATCTTCTTCGTCGTAGTTGATAGTCTCGGGCATTCCCCATTAAAAAGAATGAAATAAATTCGTGAATGAATTCATCGCATATTAGGGAGTAAGAATTTTTATACCCATTCTCCCATAGCACATTGAAGTAGACATGGATCAGGAGCTTTGCAACATGCCAACTTAGGTTCATGCTGATGAAGACGTTTCTGACACACACAACATTGAGAAAATATGAAGCCATGTAGAAAGCTAGTGCCTCTCCTTCCTTCAGTGTTTGAGCCTGTTGTATAGAGATGCTCAATTGTTTAGAAATGATCTCTCCCCAGTTGAAACCGCTCTTGGAGATTGCCACTATGTAAGCCAAATGCATCCACGCCTCTGACAATCTGGAGCAGTCCTTCTCTCCATATAATCGACATATGAGAGCCATCAAACAGATGTATGGATCCCTTAAGTTGGTCATCTGGTACCATCTAGTGCTCTGGTTGGTGTATTTATTTTCTTCCCTCCACCATGAGGCCATCACCCGGCTGGTGTCATGGAGCTCATAGAATTTCATGACGAAATCTGTATTTAGACGCTACTCGGGGTCTTGGAGTTTGTAGTATTTTTGGACCTCTACCGGAAGGAACACCTCGACACACCCACCATTGTCATCATTGATTAAACATTTTTGTTTGTCTGTGTGGTCGATTACCCACTTCAAGAGTTCTATATAGGGAAAAATGGGGGTTCTTCTTGCCACCATATGTAGGTACGACCATCGGATGTTCGAAAACACCTCATCGTTGAGCGCTCTCACATCTGGATCACTGTGTGGGATATATTTTGGGTATTCCTTCGGAAAGATATTTTTAAAGAGATCTCCCTAATGTGGGAGTGCCATCTTGGACCCTGTGCTTGCCTCTGTATCTCCAAAGGTCAGAGGATGGATGAAAACCTTCTTCGTTGTTGTCTTAATGACAGGTTCCATCCTTAGAGTGTATTCTAATTGTTTTGTGGCCCTTGGAGAGGAGCCTTCGCCTACCTCTGGTTCTTTCAGCTTCGGTGCCCTCGACGATCATCTGGTGGTTGGATTTCTTGGTGGCATTGTTCCTGCAATTAAAATATTCCTTCAGAGATCATGTAAAGAACGAAACCGGATAAAAAACATATAATTCGTAGGCATATAAAATTTACAGACTTGGATACATACCTGTGAAGATTGCTACAACCTGGTTGGTTTGATACTCACGGGATCTCTGCAGCCTTTGAATTACTCATCTTGCTTCTTCGGATGCTCTGAATTTCCTTGCGTGTAGAATGATTTCATTTACAATAGCTCAAGAGAATTTACACCAGGGAAGAACTTACTGTGTCACATCAGCCATTTAATTCAGGTGATGAGTGAAATTTAAACAAATCTATCGCCAAATCTCTACAACTTAAATCCATCATGGGTTGACGGCAGAGGTGCGGGGGTGATGTGGTCTATTGATGATTTTAAACTTTCGTTTTGATTGGTGCACGAGGTAGAAACTAATGTGGGATTTGGTATTAATTATCCCCTTAAATGCTCAAAATACGATCATATCTATCACTAAAACATCCCATCATGTCGCTCTCTCAATGGGTGGATTAGGGATCAGGGATGTGCTATGAACGTTTTTGTTGATGTCCTTCTGCAGAAAACTCCGACGCCGATCAATCTTACCATACAATGTTGTCGTGGAAAAGCTAACTCGGAGGTGTGACTCGGACTTAGGGAACCAAGAATGACTTGGGTAAAACTAGACCGTACGGTTCTCCAATCTAGTAAAGACATGTGGCGTTGAAGACCAGTGACCTAATTCGCATGTATTAATTAGAGTCGAGAGTTTTCTTAAGTTATTCATTCTAAAAAAAACCTTAGCTTGCCGATGCCGAAAAGGTATCCAAGGTTGGTGATCGACGATAAACCTATCAAGTTCTTTCTTTGGATTAAATTCCTCCAAAAAGTCTTGATGCCAAAAACGCATCGGGGATCGGTGATCGGGAATACTCTTTAGTGGGGTCAGAATGTTCATTGCGATCCTTTTTTAGGTTTTACCCGATTTCGATAAGCACATTAGGTATCGACTATCGACGATATCTTTTCTTTCTTTGTTAATGTCTATTCCCCTCGTCTTTTACTGATGTCGGAGGGGAATTGGCTATCGACGATATCCTTATGCAAGACTTTACGCAAAACAAAAACTTCCTTTTGCCGATGCCGATGGAGATCGACGCTTGGTGACTACGGTTTCTTGAGTGGTTCTTTTCCATCTTTTGATTCTTTTCGATGCCAAATCAGAGCACATCGGGTGAAGTGTTTTGGTTGTTGATTCTTTATTCAAGTGTTAAGTCCTTTTAAGTCATGGGGTTTCATAAGTTTAAGACAAAACAAAATAGTTGATGAGAGTCATGATAATAAGAAAAGACAAAACATTTCTGAAAATGAAGTCGAATCAGACAGTGCAAAGATCAAGTGGTACCCAAAAAGTAAAAACTTGACATAGGCTTTTTAGGGTTTGTTGAGTGCTCAACAAATGATTACTTACTTGGCGAAAGAATTATCTCTGTTCATACCTTGGGCTCGGCTGATGCAAAATATGGTTAAGAACTTAACTGGTTTTTTATCAGAGCCTCTTTTATCCTTGCATTTGAAAATCCTTGGTTTGTGCATCTGGACCTGCCTATGGGGTTTTCAACCTTTATTCCACCTTCGTTTCCTGTAACCCTGATTCATGCCCCCTTTGACAAGAGTCTAATAAAGCATTCATTGGAACTAGGCCTTTTAGTTACCCTTATTCACTTGCTACGGTGTCGCTCTGTTGCCAGCAAGCGTCCATAGCCCCGACATAGTCACCATGACATTGTTGGGTATGTGTTATATTCTTTACATGTGTGTGTGTGTGGGTGCGTCAGATACAACAACTGCGTCTGACGATTCTTTGCTATTTTTAGCAGATTTTTCTATTTTTAGCGGATTTGTAAATTAATCCCAGATTAAGGGATTAGGGTTTTGGTATCTACGGAAAACCTAAAAACATTGTATATGTTGTATGGCGAATGGTGAAATTCGATATAATGAAAATAAGAAAGGTTTTCCCGGTTGAGGGTTTCCGGTAAAAAATCTCTGCGTACTCTGTGTATGAGCCATTGATTAATTTCTGTGTTTCTTAAGAATCTATATGAATTGCTTTACTTCACAGGTTTAAAACTTACATGTGGTATCAGAGCTCATTTTTGGCTTCAGAGGGACGCCTTTGTTTCTGAGGGTTTGGCTTGGTCTTGATAGATCAAGTTTATCTTGGGTCTGTGATAAACCTGGGTTTAGTGGGAGCTTTTGCAGTGGAGATTCGAGTAAAGAAAGAGGAATGGTGAGCTCATCTAGAATCGAGATAGAGAAGTTCAACGGTAAAAACTTTGAGCTATGGAATCTCAAGATGGAGGACCTTCTTGTAGACAAAGAACAATGGATCGTTGTGGATCCTGGTACACATCCTATTGATACACCATCTACAAGCACACGGGCTACTAGTACACAACCTACCAGTACACAAACTACTAGTACACCAGCTACTGGTATGTCAAAGGAAGATTGGGACAAGTTGGACAGAAGAGCAAGGAGTACTATTCGACTCTGCTTGGCAGATTCGGTGTTGTTGAATGTCTCAGGAGAATCTACAGCCAAGGAACTATGGGATAAGTTAGGGAATTTGTATCAATCAAAGTCCCTGGTAAACAAGTTGTTTCTTCGAAAGAAGTTGTATAATCTTAGGATGGAAGATGGAGATTCTATGACAGAACATTTAAATGCCTTTAATACTCTGGTAAGTCAACTTGGATCTGTTAATATTACGATTGCAGAAGAAGATAAGTGTATTACTTTGTTATGTTCTTTGCCAGACTCTTGGGATAATCTAGTTGTAGCAATAGGTAGTACCACTCAATCTACATTGAAGTATGAGGATGTAGTTACATCCTTGTTATCTAAAGAGATGAGGGGAAAAAGCATGGATGGTCACTGTTATCCCCGATATCTAGGGATAACTAGGAGATCATGTCTGGAGGCCCACATGGTTCTAGACATGGAGTACCGAGAGCAGGAGTGATTTGAKCATGGCCCTGGAGGGCCCATATTTCTTCTTCTCAGCCAGCTTTGTCCTGTCAGCAGTACCAGCTTCCATCATTACCGGCCTGGGCTTGCATCAGAGAGGGCTCTTGCTCCATGAGGTAATTGGTCCGAGGTATCATGGTATGTGTCATATTTGATCATTATAACCTTCTTATATATGCATTAGGTTTCTTTCATTTCGGATGACTGCTTAGATCTTACACTAATCCACTTGACCATTGTTGGGGTGATTGATGGGGCAACTTAGCAATCCAGTATTCATGGGTTTTGGTTAGCCACCAAGGGGGATTTGCAAAGCCATCGTTCGCTCCCATCATCTTACCACTTTTTCATCTTATACCCCGCTCATCCATCCCATTCCCCTAGTTTGGCCATTAGGATGACCTTCCAGGGTACATCTTGTCTTGTGGGAAGAAGGGGCTAAAGGCCCAGGGGGTAAAAGCAGCTAGTAAAAGATAAAATCCATAGGAAATGAAAACCTAGAGATGCTTCACCCAGGCGATCCCCGAGAAGGCAATAAAAAGCCTCTCGATAAGAAACTAAGGGACCCTAAGAAAAATTAAATAAATAAATGCAAGACCCAACCAAGAGGATGGGAGGTCTCATCACGAGCTGGCCCATTATGTTCATAGGTATTTAGTGGTATGACATTGCCACTATCTGGTCACCAAACCAGGGTAGTGACCTTTGGTTGCATGGCCAAAGGAAAGGGGGTCTCATCACGAGCCAGCCTTCTCATTTTTGCGAAGATACTAGTGGGTAACGCTGTCATCTCTGGCTACCAAGCCAAGGCAGTGTCCTCTTCGTCAGAGCTTGTAGTAAAAAATCAATAAAGGAAAGATAAGCCAATAAAGGGCTTGGAAAAAATGCATCCATGACGGGTACAACTCGCCTCCTACAAAGGAACCCACAGACAACACCAGCCCTTGGTCTGACTATGACTGGACATCCCTAAAACCACATCATCTCATTACACATGGCTTGAATGATCCTTTGAGGAAAATTTCCATCTCTTGTGGGTATTAGCCCAATAGGTCATCTTGTTGGTTTCCTTAGATTTGTATAGTAGATTTGTGTAACGTCTTTGAGCTCTTAGATGATTTGTTAGGGATTTTATGCATATGTTTGATAAATTTAATGATGAGATATGATTTACATTGCTATGATGTCTAGGACTGATGATCCCATGGAGGGCATAGTCTTTGATGTGCAGGACCATGCCCGGCAGACAGGTACTAGAGGATCGGTGCACATGGGGAGATGATTAGCTCAGACCTCCATGGGGCTGAAGAGCCCATCAGATGGTTGTTGGGATGGCAGAGGCAGGAAAGATTTATGACGATCCCTTGCACAAAGAAGAAGAAGGGTGACCTCATCAGGACATTTTGGCAGAGATTTGACCTATGGGGATCAGCCCCTTGCAGATGGGATGATGGCCTTGATGGATAGGATGCCACCCAAGACTAGCTGGACATTTTCTGGAGCAGATGGCAGTGTGTTGGGCTTCTTTGGCACACATAGAAAGTTGCAGGAGCCCCAG
>JASDQU010735698.1:208567-235111 GCA_032191745.1 Picea mariana
TTCATTTCCTATGGCTTTTATCTTTTACCAGCTGCTTTTACCCCCTGGGCCTTTAGCCCCTTCTTCCCACAAGACAAGATGTACCCTGGAAGGTCATCCTAATGGCCAGACTAGGGGAATGGGATGGATGAGCGGGGTTTTAAGATGTAAAAGTGATAAGATGGTGGGAGCGGACAATGGCTCTGCAAATCCCCCTTGGTGGCTAACCAAAACCCATGAATACCGGCTTGCTAGGCTACCCCATCAATCACCCCAACAATGGTCAAGTGGATTAGTGTAAGATCCAAGCAGTCATCCGAAACGAAAGGAACCTAATGCATACATAAGAAGGTTATAATGATCAAATATGACACATACCACGATACCTCAGACCAATTACCTCATGGAGCAAGAGCCCTTTCTGATGCAACCCCAGGCCAGTAGTGATAGAGGCTGGTACTGCTGACAGGACAAGTCCGGCTTGAGAAGAAAAGGATGGGCCCTCAAGGGCCATGCTCAAGTCGATCCGCTCTCGTACTCCATGTCTGGGATCATGTGGGCCTCGAGACATGATCTCCTATTTATCCCTAGATATCGGGGATAACAGGGTCCTCAACTAGCACGACGTTTAAAACTATCGTCGAGTTCTGTAATGGAAATTGCTCGTTGGTAGTGGAACTGATGCCAACCGTAGACCTATTGACGGATGACCATTGACGATCGATGTGGATTCCAAAACCATAACTTGCGCATGGTTTATCCCATCATGCAAACTCCGCAATTGAAGTTGTGTGATTTTTGGTGGTTCAACCACAGTCGTCGATCTTTGAATCTATAATATCTAATGGTCCTGACTAATTGTGGGATTGGAAATAACATGTTGTTTAATTCTCCTTTCGTTCTTCGCAATCTATCCCTGTCGTTGATCTGGCTTGCATATCCGACGGTTACAACTTGATCTGATCATTGACCAATCCTCCAATGGTCCTTAAGCCTACGATCACTCATATGACCGACGTCCATTACATGAGATGATCAACACCGTCAATTTCTTGATCGGACGGTTGTTGAGGCTTCTCACCTTTTCTTGTGCATCGATCGACTTCTCATTCTTACCATCGATCCTGACGACATTTCTACAATGTGCTCTTCCTTCTGAGCTTTAATCTCTGCATACTGTCTGACATTTTCATTCTTTTCATACTTTCAATGCACTTTTCCTTCTGAGCTTTGATCTTTGCATATTGTTTGACATTCTCTGCTAACTGTGCACTTTTCCTTCTGAGATTTGATCTCTGCATATTGTTTGACATCAATGTCAATTTCATCTATGATAACTCATCATCACATCATAAATACATCAACTGTTGACATCAATGACAACATGTCAATGACAATATGTCCAATAGAACCTGCTCACTAGGTGAATTCAACCTCTTCAAGAATGAGTTCGGCCTCCACAATAATTAAATCTGTTGTAAATGAACTTTACCAAGCTCAAAAAGTTGTGATATCTGGATTGACCTCCTCAATGTTGAATGGAAATGGAATATTTAAGTAATATTCCCTCCCAATCAGCTAGGGTGGATTCTTTCACCACTGAAACCAATCAATCACTAGGGTTTCAACTCCCACAAAGCCTCAAGAGATTTCCCCAAAGTTGGATGAGTAAAATTGATTAAGAATAATGAGAGAAATGAACTCCCATCTCTCTTTTATCCCCCTTTTCCATTTCTCCGCTCATTTAAATTAATTAAGTGACTTTATATGGTTTTATTCATATTATTCTCCAAGTCACTTTTTAAATACTCAATGTCATTTTATAATGTTTATTTTTCCTCCATATGACATTAAATAATTAATCTATTCATTTCTTTTTTAATCGACTATATCCTATGGGAATAAAATAGGCTACCAAGTCATCCCCCTAGAACGATCACATGGAAAGAGACATTACACAATGACATAAAGATGTCAAATCTTGGCTAAATCATTGGGGAATACAAGAAGAAACCATCATGCAGAGTATCGATAATATTACAAATATTATCACTTCTAAATTTGAGGAGAATATGTGTATGATAAAGAATTAGCAGATAAAATGAAATTAAGATACTACAAGGAAGTGGTCAACCCTAATTTAGAAGATCAAAATTACCTCTTAGTTTTGAAAAGTGCAAAGAAGAAAATCAACACTGCTAAAATAAGAACAAACTCTCATGAGCTACATAGTGAAACTGACCGTTGGACAACTCCCAAAACATTGTAGAATAAGAAAATATATCCCCTTTGTGACACTAAGCATGTAGAAAATGAAAAACACTTCCTCTTGGATTGCCCTGCCTATACCCATATTAAATCTCAATTTAAAAATATTCTACATTACCGACCTTCCTAACCTCCTAACTAATCAAAACTATGGTGATCTTGAAACACTTCTCTTAATGATTTTTGAGCATAGAAATACAATTTTAAAGAAATAGTAATATTTTACTTTATTAAAGTGTGATAGACCAATTTATTTTAAAAGATGAACAATGTTTATTTTATCATAATATTTATTACATTAGTATTAACTATTTTCATAAATATTACATATAAGTAATGGAATAATAAATATTATATAACTTTAAATACTATTTTAACATGCGATTTATTACATTATTATTAAATATATTCATAAATATTATATAAGTAATGGAATAATAACTCCTATATTTATATATTTATTGAAATAATAAATATTATATAAATTAAAATACTATGAATAATAGTTATCATAATTTCTATGATTAATCTTTAGAATTGGTCTCTTAGGTTTTAATAGGGTAAGGGATTACTTGCAATTCTTTAGAATTTTGTTTTTGTGATTGAAAAACATTAAGAGAAGGTTTCCAAGATCACCATAGTTTTGTTGAGTTAAAATGTTAAGAAGGTTGGGAGTGTGACAAATATTTTGAAATTGAGATCTAATTTGGGTATAGGCTGGATAATCTAAGAGAAAGTGTTTTTCATCTTCAACCTTCTTAGTGTCACAAAGGTGAGACACTCTTTCATCCCATGACATGTTCAATTCATGTAAGTGACATGTTGAACTCATTATTATTAAATAAATTAAATGAATGGATATGATGGTGATGGTTAACTTCCACTAAGACTTATATCCCAAACTTATATCATATTTATTACTTTACAACTAAATACATATTGGTTACAAAATATTTCAACCACACTTTAAAGATAAAAACAAGGACATCATGAACTTTACAAGGGTGTTTATGTACGTACCGTCAACCTTACCATCTTTTTAGGACACCTTACCATCTTTTTAGGACAAGAATGTGAATCACTAAATGCACAATGCATGTTTTGGGCCTGTTAATTTTATGAGAAAATTATGCACTATGCACTGAGTCAACTATTGGGTGTGTATCATTGCATCAAAATCTTACATTGCTAATCATTAACTAAATGTATGGTTCATATAACTTACTCTAATTTTATGTACACATCATCTAATTTAAATTGATGAATGAAGTGCTGCTAATAACCATCCTACTATACAACATTTAATGCTATGTGGATGTAAATGTTTTCCATAGTAAAATAGGTAATGGATGTATGAAAAGAGAAGTATGATGACAACTGCTTTTATTTCGTTTTATTTATAATAGAAAAAAAAAACATTTCGTAGAACATTTAAACTACTGTATAAAAATCAGTTATTTATTCACTAGCTGTTAAATATAGCAAAATGATAGAAGAAGATTTTTACTAACAAAAAATCAGTTATTTATTCAGTAGCTGCTAAATATAGCAAAATGATAAAAGGCGGTTTCTCGTAACAGAACTCGGACAAAGCTTTGCTTCACGCGAGTTTGGTTGCGATGCCGTTGCAGAGGTTGTAAAAATCTCGTAACAGAACTTTGACAAAGCTTTCTCACGCGAGTTTGGTTTGTGATGCCGTTGCAGCGGTATTCTATTTTTACTAGTAGTTAAATAGAGTTTGATTATTACAATGGAGATTCTGAAGATGATGTTTAACGCAAGTGCATATATATTTTTACAGATTGTTTTGCATGCTGATTTTATATTTCTAATTTAGTTTTTTTTTTTTAATATGTCGTCCACGGAGGACGCGTAAGCCATGGTTAGCACATTTTGTAGATAATAATTTACAATTTAAAGTTATTTATTAATTTTTATTATATTAATATAAAATATTTTTTATTAAAAAGACAATTAGATATAATAGGATTTACTTAAGAGATTGACATTCTTACTTTAAAAGCTTTTACAAAATGTCATGGAAACCATTTCTATTATCCCTATAAAGGAATAAGTTTTTTCTTTAGATGATATAGAGTTCGGGGTTAAGTGGCCTGGACACAAAGTCTCATTGTTTTTATTTTAAAAAATGGGGATAAAAACATTCCCTGTAATTATAGGACCATTATGATTACCCTGATTTTAGCCAAGCTTTATGGAATTATTTTGGAAAAGAAGATTAGCCTTTGGCTAGAAAGTCACGGTAAAAGAGCTAAAGGCCAAGCTAGGTTTAGGAGATATCATCTGTGGACCATCTTGTTACCTTTAGGATCATTATAGAGGAGTTCTGCAATACTAAAACCAATATTTTTTGTTGTTTTGTTGACTTTAGAAAAACTTTTGACATGGCTCCTAGGAAAAACCTTTGGAATAGGTTGGAAGAGATAAAAGTGCCTCTTGAGTTGAGGGTTGCTGCAATAAGGATGTATGGGAACGTTATTGCTAAGTTTAAAAACACTGAGGGCTGATCAAAAGAGATTAACTGCAATATCAGAGTCAAACAAGGTTGTCCCTTGTCTCCTACCCTTTTTGGCATATACATTGACAAGTTAGAAGATTGCTTGGAAAAAACAGGTTGTGTCGGCCCTACTCTCACTGGTATAGTCATCAATCTTCTTCTTTATGCCGATGATATTGTTCTTATGGCAAGGAGTCCCTATGATCTTGAAAACCAACTAAGAATCCTCAAGGATTTTTGCTCCAATATAGGTATGACTGTTAATACTGATAAGACTAAGGTCATGATTATTAAATCCAATAAGATCCCTTATGATACCTTCATATATGAAAACAACAACTTGGAGGAAGTGACTTCATACAAATATCTTAGAATTGATATTCACCACAAGCTCAATTGGAATTATAGCATTGAGAAAATGATTATTGGGAGATGTAAAGCTTATTATGGGCTTGAAAACAATTGTAAATCAGTTGATCTTTGAAGTTGGGATAAGAAGAAACTCCTTTTTAAGACTCTTGTTACACCTGTTATTCTTTATGGATGCGAAGTCCGGGGTTGTAGTATCTTTCGTGAATCCTGGAGAAAGATAGAGAAAATACAAAAGAATTTTATAACTTATAATTTCAAAATTAAAGGAAATACGCCCTATCCCATCCTCCTCTTAGAAACAATCTCTCCCACATTGAGAGTATGGCTATGACTAGATACCTAATGTATAAGAATAAGTTAAACAACACGGGAGACAAGAGGCTTCCTCAAATTGCTTCAAAATCAAGTCATAACCACCATCAACTCAAGCGAGGATGGCATAAAGATGTCCGGTCTTGGCTAAACTATTAGGGAATTATGGAAGACACCATTTTGCAGAATAAAGATACTATTAAAAAAACGTCAAATCAAAATTTAAGGAGAAAATGTGGTGTGATAAAGAGTTAGAGGAAAAAAGAAAATTAAGGTATTATAAGGATGTAATCAACCCTAATCTAGAAGATCAAAATTATCTATATGTTTTTCCAAGTGTAAAGAAAAAAATAAGCATTGCTAAGATAAGAACAAATTCTCATGAGCTCCATAGTGAAACTGGGCATTGGTCAATTCCTAAAACACCATGGGATGAAAAAGTGTGTCACCTTTGTGACTCTAAAAAGGTTGAAGATGAAAAACACTTTCTCTTAGATTATCCAGCCTATACCCATATTAGATTCCATTTTAAAAATATTTGTCACACTATCAACCTTCCTAACCTCTTAACTCAACAAAAGTATGGTGATCTTGGAAAGTTTCTCTTAATACTTTTCGAGCACAAAAACAAAATTCTAAAGAATCACAAGTAATCACTTACCCTCTTAAAATCCGATAAACCAATTCGGTCTTAGTAAACGTTAATCATCATCATCATCATCATATTCTTATTAAATTTATACATATTTTTTATTTTGATTTTTTAATATTGTAAAAACAAAATGAAAATGGAATACATTGTTCCATTGGTTTTAGAAAAAATAATAAAACACATTATAAATCATACTTGAATGGATATATTGTAAAATGGCTATTGTAAAATGAAAAAGATACATGCATGCGTTTTTTTTGAGGATCAAATAGATTCTTAAAAATTTGGAAGTTGAATGACCTGCACTTCCAATCGAGATTAAGAATTACCACGTATCTAACTAATTAGAATTTCTAGTGACAACACTCTATCATCTTCATATTTATATTTATTTTTTTCCTTAATAAAGAAATGAGCACTCTATGATACCTAGCGTTATTTGTATATATTATAAACTCTGTCTTTTCTAAAGACCTAGTGAATATATTAGGTATGTTTTTATCTGTATTATAGTATACTAAGTCAATTTTTTTGGTTGAATTTTTTCTTTTATAAAATGATATTGACTTTTAATGTATTTTGGTTTTGTATGATAAATTGGATTGTTGACTAATTTTATTGATTTTTTATTGTTTTACTTTATAGATGTAAGTACTTCTTATCTTTGTCTCATGTCTTCAAGAATGTGTTTTAATCAAATTGATTTATAGATAGCATTGCAAAATGTTTTGTACTCAGTTTCAGTAGAGGACAAAGAAACCATTGGTGGCTTGTTGCTTCAAGTTACAATGTCGGATATACTGAATGCATATCCATTAGCAGATTTTCTATCATCTAGGTCAATTGTCCATCATAATCTTACTAACCTATCAACTCAACATTCAAATGATTAGTGCATTTGATACCAAAATCAATAGTTCCTTTTAGGCATCAAATGACTCTTTTGGATGCTTTCCAATGATTCTCATGCGGGTTAGCCTTGAGTTGGCTAAATATGTTGATTGAGTATGGAATATCAAGTCTTGTTGTGGTTAAGTAATTTAAACTTCCCACTAATTGTTTACACATGGTGTCATTTACTTCTTTTGTATTATCATCAATGTAAAACTTATCGTTATGTTCTAAAGGAGTAAAAGTTGGTTTACACTCATGCATGTTGAACCTTTTAATAAGTACATTTGTATACCTACTTTGAGTGATTAAAGTCTTAATGTATTTTCTCCATACCTCAAAGCTTAAATATCGATGCATCTATCCAACAYCCTTCATCTCAAATTCCTAGGATATATCCTTTTTTATTTCATATATCAAGCTTATAACACTCCCTRTTATGATTAAATCATCAACATACAATGAAATTAAAGAAACACTCCCATGCTCATCTTACTTTATGTAAAGATCCAAGTCACTCTTACTTTTGATGAATCCATGCTAAAAGAAGAAGTTGTCAGTTTTTACATATCATGACCTTGAAGCCTTTTTGAGACCATATAGTGTTTTCTTTAACTTGCATACAAGGTGTTCTTGTCCTTGCATTACAAAAAAATTAGGTTGAACAAGATACACCTCCTCTTTTAATTCACCATTCAAAAATGTTGACTTAACATCCATCTAATGTAAGTCCCAATTGTGCTTAGTAGCAAGTGCAATCATAAATCTAATGGTGTGATTTTTGTTAGGGTCCTACCCTAACCTCCCTACTCTACGCTACCTACGAGTTAGTCAATTATTGTATGCAACCATATTCTTTGAATAAAGCCCATTAGATAATAGTTGATAGTTATTTAATGTAAAATGGTCATTTTTATTAATTAAGGTTGACTAGGTAGTTGGGACTCATTAATCATGAGACCACAAGTAGTTAGGGTTTTTCTATTGAAAATATATTTAAGGAGTTAGGATGCTATGGAATGTTTTAATGAATATTGAACTGTTTTTGGAGCTTTTTTTAGCAAAGGTCACCCCACCTTAAGAAACAAGTGAACATTGCTTTCTTTCTTTTGATTATCACAATACATGGGTATATTTTGCATATTTCATCTTATTTGTCTCTTGTATTTGGTTTTCTGTATTTATAATCTTTGTATACTTGGTTTATGTTTCGAGTCTAAGGGTTAAGAAACATTACAAGTTGTATTTGATCTCTTTCTTCAGCCAACATACCTTTGGATTTTAACACTTTATTTTAGTTTAGAGATGTGTTTCAGTGTCTATAGATAACACATAGATATGTTGTTTAGTGGGTAAACTCGTGGTCGAGGAAGAATACATATAGAAAATACAAGTCATATCACCTAGTTGAACACCCTTGTAACCTTTGTTGATACCCCTTTGAGTAATATCGCATCAGAAAACACTTGTACATGGAGCCATCTTCCACATACCCTAGGGTATATTGGAATCCATTTAAGCACATGTGAAACCAATCTTACATAAACCTATCATGGTTTTCTTGTTGCTATAGTAAACCAAGAACAAAACTCGGGGAAATCACTCTCGCATACTAAGCAATTGGGTAGTAAAACTAAGGGTAGTTAATACCCTTTAGTGTATTAGAGAGCTACAACACTTGACATTAGTTTATCCTTAAGACTTAAAAAACCTTAGCCTCTACAATTTGTCAACAAAATTCCTACTTTTTTGCATCTAGAAGGAATTTGGGAATTCTATCAATACAATAATACTCAATTGGGATTAATAATCTCCCCAGTGTAACAAAAAATAAGTTCTAGGTCTTTCCAGTACCATTGTGGGATACTTATCTCAAAATATTTTTAGTGATGTGTTGATCATGGGGGTAAACCTCTTTACTAACTTTTTTGTGTGTGTGAACCTCCTATATAGTTGTTGGTTATACCTATCAAAAGAATCTCCTCCAACTCTTGTTTGTATTGAGATAAATCGGGGAGATCACTTCGACGAGATCTTAAGTGGTCCAGTAGCCCATACTCCTAACATGGCAACCCATGAAGAACTACAAACTAAGTACTAGAATCTTTCAGACTCACTTTCTTAGCTCCAGTAAATCATTAATCACCAAAGTGATAAAATATCCTCATATGTTACCAAATATATGTCCCAATAGATTACCAACCAAAAAGAGGATCTCAAAGGATGTCTAGGCTCGCAATTGGCCTCTAGAAAGGACAATGGGCTAGAACCCCACACACATCCACACATGGAGAAAAATTCAACACACAACGAGTGTTAGGGTCTTACACTAACTCTGTTAAGCAGATATATAGGCTTCTATGTATGTAGGCCATTTCTAGTACATAAGGCCCATGTAGTATTGTGAAAAAAATAATTGTAAGAAGGCCTCTTAGAAGGTTGTGTCTACTAGAAAGTTATTTCTCTAGAAATTTCCTAGGAGGTAGATAGAACTATATAAAGAAGTAGAAGCAATTTAATGGGATGTCTTGTGAAGTATATTGTAATTAGAGCTCTCCTCATTTGCAGGTTTCCCCCTTGAAGATGCAAGTGAACATTTCTCTCATCAATAAAGGTATAACTATTTGTGGTATTTTGGTTCTTCTATTGCATATTGTTGTTCTAATCTATTATTTCTACAATAAATCTGGGTATATTCTCTACTTTCTACTCTAAATATTTCAATTTTCTAATAAAGGACACCACGATGAGCTACACCCTAATACATTATTTTGGGGTAACCATAGTCACCACACACCCTTTCACGATCACATTTTGTGGCACCACTTTCTAAAAGTGGACAAGGGGCTATAAACCAACACATATCCACACATGGAGGAAATTTCAACAAACAACGAGTGTTAGGGTCTTACACTAACTCTGTTAAGAATATAGATAGGTTTCTATGTATGGAGGCCATCTCTAGTACATAAGTCCCATGTAGTAGTGTGAAAGCAATAATTGTAAGAAGGCTTCTTAGAAAGTTCTGTCTACTAGAAAGTTCTTTCTCTAGAAAGTTCCTAGGAGGTAGATAAAACTATATAAAGAAGTAGAAGCAATTTAATGGGATGTCTTGTGAAGTATATTGTAATTAGATCTCTCCTCATTTGGAGGTTTCCCCCTTGAAGAGGAGAGTGAACATTGCTCTCATCAATACATGTATAACTATTTGTGGTATTTTGGTTCTTCTATTGCATATTGTTTTTCTAATCTATCATTTCTGCAATAAATCTGGGTATATTCTCTTCTTTATACTCTAAATATTTCAATTTTCTAATAAAGGACACCACAACGAGTTGCACCCTAATACATTCTTCCAAGGTAACCTTAGTCACCACACACCCTTTCATGATCACATTTTGTGGCACCACTTTCTAAAACGATCACATGAACAAGTTTGATGGTTATGGTCCATAAGGTTGGGTTTTGTAAATGGAAGACTCAATAATACATTTGGGGTTGAAATTTGACATTTGAACTGATATTTGATGAAAAAACCCTTTTTAAAATTGAAATTAAATTAAAAACATGTGAAATGAGTGATTTTTTTTTATTTATTTTTTTGTTCTTGACAAATGTCACTTAAGTGACATGCATCCTCTAACATCACTTAAATGGAATTAAGGATGTCTCTTAATCGACATCACATTTATTGAAATTTATTTCTATATATATATAAAATGGTGTCAAACTAACATCACATGAGGGACATTTTGTGATTTTTTAACTATTAACGATGATTATTTTATACTTTTGATGTGGCTGTTGATAAAATGATTTTTTTTTCAAAAATTCATAGTATTGAAAGGATGTTTCACAAAATAAAACAACCTATTTTCTCTAAAGAAGCATTTACAATTGATTTTTAGATTTTAATTCCCATTTTTGTGTTGTTTTTTTATCCCTAAAATTACCTTATACATATAGTTATCAACTCATGACAATGCATTTATAACATGTTCAACATGTACGTGAAACATGACAAATAAACTTGGTGTAATGGCATAAAATATTGCACCAAATAGTTGGATGATTAGAAGAAAACCTAGAATAGTGGGATAACTACAATTTTCCAAGTTACTAATATTTTCCATAGGGGTGACAAACATCTGTTCACATATGATTTGAGGTACTGTGGATATTTGGAATATATATTGAATATATACTTTAAATCCTTCAAAGTGGTTCTCTTTAAGGTCAAGTGGTACATATTGTTGCTACAAGGTGATGAAAGGATTGTTATTGATCATGATAATGGACTTACCATAATTAATACTACTAGATATGAGATGAATATAGAGGCCTATGTACCTCCAAGCCAAATGGAGTCGATATTGTATTCACAAGTGACAAGTAGAGAAAGTTGGTCATCTATTATTAGATTTGATCCAACATAAAGGTTCGTAAAGTATACTTTTCCTTAATAATATGTTCATGAAGAAGAAGAAGAAGAAGCAGGAGAGCATGAATAAGTATTGGGTGAAGATGTGAATCAAGTTGACCATCCAGTCATTGGCTCACATCCTATGCTTCATCTTGATGATGATGACTTAGTGCTAGACATCTTAAATGTTGTTATGGAAAATCCTTTAAATTATTTGAAGGGTTAGATACAAATTATGATCTTTCTAAGTTAGATATTGAATTGGATAAAGTTCAAGATCAATCTGATATGGTTATGTGAGAAATTTTATTTAGTAAAGTGATTAGCTAATTCAAATTGAGTACTCTTATGGTTTGACCTTATTGACTTGAGCTCCTTCTTGATTTGTATCTTAATGGTGAATTTATTCTCAAACGTTGAACATTAACCATTATGACCATAGACATCGGATGACCCTCGACACAATTGTCTCCTAACACACTGCAAACCGAAACACACTTAACACCCTAACACACTATAAACCCTATCCATTTTGATTGCAAACACACTATGATGCTTCACACCCTAACCTACTAGCACACCTTAATCCATAACTACTATGACCCCTAACCCTTATCACCTCTAACAAAATCATTCATTATAAAATTTGACCCCAAGAACACTAACACCCTAACCACTATGACCCACATTCTCTATGAGCCATGAAAAAATATTCCCTTAACATATTTTGACTACAAACAAACTAATACCCAAGTACATTGCAACACATTTCCACTATGCCCCTGCACACACGATGACACATGGAAGGTTACTAGGTTGTTTTCCATGATATAGGTATTTACTTCCATGGAAAGTTTAATTTAAAAACATAAAAAAATAACAGGTATTGGGAGAATTTACCTTTGATTTTTTTACCTTAATCTTCCTTAGAACCCTTCACACACCTTAACAATTAACCACTATGTTGTCGCACATGCAAACAAAGAGTTATGGGAAAGGATGCCAGATTAAAAATCTGGGTCAATCATTGAATCGAGACAAAGCTAAAGAATTTTAGTGACTAGAGGTCTTGATTTTAAAGTTTTGGAATCATGAGAATATGTGGATTTCAAAGGAAATCACCATACATAGTTCAAAAATCACAATGAATGAGGTTGAAAGTCTGTATGGTACGAATGGTGATGAGAGGTTCTGATCCAGAAATTGGGCTAATTTCCAAATCAAGGCAAGGAAATAAAAACTAAGTGAAAAGGAGGCTTAATTTGGACATTTGGGCTGATTGGGAAATTAGAACCCCATAAAGGTTCTTACTTGGACAAATTTCAAAAAGAGAAATAAAAGTTCAAAAGGAAGAAAGAGACATTCAATTTTTTTTTAATAAGAGTTCAAACCTAGAAAAAGATTTGAATAGTTTCAAGAGCAAGGAGGGCCTAATTTGGAGATAGGGGTTGATTCCAAATTTGGGACCCATCAATACCAAAGTTAGTGAATAGAGGGCTTGAGCTGGTAATCAAAGACGATCCCAAAATCAAGACCACTCCACACCATAGTTGGTGAAACTAGGGTCTAATTTGGAAATTGGGTTCGATACCAAAATCAAGGGGATAATCAAGTGAACAAGTGAAGAAGAGGAACGGTATGAGGATTGGGTAAATCTATATATCGGGAACTAAAAGAGTTCGAATAAATAAGGAAAGAAGCCAAAAATGAATAAGGAGTAAATGCCAAGAAAAGAATTAAATCAAAACCAAACAAGTGAAACATGAAAGCCAATCTAACTTGACCATCTAAAAGAAAGAATCAATGTAGCCAGGAAATATGGAAAGAAGGTCAATGTGTTTCCCAAAACAAATAATCATATCCTAACAAATGACAAAAAAGTGGGTCCCCTAGGTTTTCCAAAAAAATGGGTGGGTTTTTTAGGGCTCAACATGTGGTTATTGTAGGAGATTCCATTTTTCTGTGATGGGGATAATATCTAGGTGATACAGAAACCACATAATTGTTCCTTGGTAGCCTCAACAATGACCAACAAGGTTACTAGGTATTTTGTGGATACTGGTGACACATTGAAACTACATTTTGGTTCTAGAGTATGACCTAAAATTATTTCTGATTGACTAATATCTTGTGTTGTTTAGACATAGAGAAAAATGGTAACAACATAATACCTAGAGGCATTTCGCAAGATTGGAAGTATAATGCCCCCTTACATACCACCAATTGGTTATATTAGGTGGCTAGGTTTTATTTGCACATGATGATGTTTATGCACGTCGAGTCTTAAGATTGTATTAATAAAGGACATGCCTATATCCATGAGTATTGTAGGTTTTTTCACACTTTGAAAGAGAAAAAGAAAAGAAAAGAAAAGAAAAAAAATCCTTAAAAGAATTCAATTCAAATGTCTTCTTTTAACCATGATCACTTTTGTAAAAATATTTTACAATATGCTTTCACTAATTGCCATGGATGTGTAATTCTATTGTCCAATTAAGGTAAGAGGAGACCTTTTTATACTAATTTACTATAATTAATTTCCAACATAGAACCTAAACTATTTCTAACATGTAGACATGGAGATGCAATATGAAAGCCACTGCAAGTGGTAGAAAATCCCAAATTTTGATGTTTTAATACTAACTCAAAATGCATGTAAACCATCGTGTGATGTTTGGATATATGAAGCATCAATCCCTACTACCCTTGATGTGAAATTGATAATGATTTAAAGAAATGTTTTTTGTCATTTTGGCCTAAGCTTGGAATCACAAGTTTATTGGCCATGGTATTGAAAATATTAGCTTTGAAGCCTTCAATAAAATATTATCAGTAGTATATTGTATGATTCCTTGGAGATTTTTATGAACGCTTTCGAAAATGGTTAAGGAGAGAAATGTGAAGCTTTGTCCAGGAAAAGGAATGGAGGAGTAGGCATCGAGGTGTTACCTCCATACTCCACACTCTATAACGAAGAAATAACTATACAAATTGGCTTTTGGGAAAGCGAAGGTTTTGACAAGGGAGGCATTACCCTTGCACTCCAAAACAAACAAAGGCTAGGAAAGCATGAACATGGCTAAGGTAGAGTACATGAAGCTTTGGGAATGTATAGGTTTGAGCAACTTAGAGTGGATCTTACCTATGTTCTTTGCAAAGGATACGGAAAATTATGTGGATATTTGAACAAAAGGAGGATTGACCCAGTTTGTGGGGAGGCACACTCCACACGGCATAGAAAAGGAGAAGGATAAGGTATAAATCTAAGGGCTACACAGAGTAAGAGAAGGTGAAGGCATGCATTTTTTTCAATGGAGAACAAAGGAAAGGGGGGTGATACCTCCACCTCCACATTACAAGAAAGAAGAAGCTTGTAGCAAAGGCCACTGGCAACATGGCCAATTCAACAACCAATAAGAAGCTATGATGTACCAAAATACAAAAATACCTAAAAGGTAGTTTCACGCATAGAATAATCCCAATTCCCAATTGTAATACTCCAATTTTGATTCTCGGATCAATATTCTATATGTATATGATGAATGGCTAAAAGATGAATAAAGTAATATGTAAAATTGTACAATGAATGATAATAAAAGATGCATCATAGGTCATAAAAGGAGAAGGAAAAAATAATGGGGGGTTGTGACTCTACAAGTGGGGAAAGAAAGAGAGATTAGGGGGCTCAAGGGGGCTAAAGTAAGATAAAATTATTTTATTGATAAGAATAATTCCCGAACTCTTCTTAATAAGTATTACTTAATCTTTATGACTAGTTCTAATAAAGGGGATACATGTACTTCCCATGAATACACATGATTTCTCATTAGCATGCAAATATACTCCGTGATTTTTGGGCATGCAAACCATTATTGAGATTCATTCTTCCTTGGTTTTTTCTCTCTGAACTTAAGATGCCATATTATTGTTGTAATAAAATTTTGGAAAACTATTGCCATGAAACTATGAGGGAATTATGACTGTGTAAAAGGGAAATTGTTGTCATTGAGGAAACTTAATTAGAGTTGATAATCCTTGGAATCCTAGTAGTGATATTTCATAGCTAGTCTATTTTAGAGCCTTGGAGGGAAGTGGGATAGCCTAAGGGACTAAATAACAAATAAGGGGATCCCATTCTTTGGGTTGTGCAAGCTAAGGGGAAAGAGGGAAAGTGGTTTGGGATAGTTGTAAGGGTTAATAGACTGTGAATTTTGGGAATTGGGTTGTGTGAAGAGAGCTATATCCAACCATAGGTAAAGTAATCATTGTGGATTCATAGCCTCAACTTAGGGGTGGTCTATATTTCAAAGAGATTGAGTGTAGCAAAGAGCATATGGTTGGGTGGAAAGTCCTTCTTTTACAACGAATTGATGAAATATTCTCATAAGATAAGTGTTCTTAGTTTGTTGATAAATATGTTGAACTATTATTGTTATTGTTATGAATTGAATTGGTTTCTAATTTGTTCAGTTCTGATTGTGTGTATGATTTCATTTATAAGTTATGGTCTCATGTATAATTGAATGGTTTCTTATGTTGCATAAATATGTATTGTCATTCCTACAAATGTGAATTAGTTAATAACATAACAATGGGATATGTTATTGGAGAAAACACAATTAGTGTGAATTTGGGTGGTTTCAGTAAATAACTCATATCATGAATAGAGTACAAAGCGTATTGGGTACATTACATTAATAAAGGTGGCATAACTAGTTCTGGGGTCATTTTTCTTTTAAAACATTATTAGAAAATTCTACAAGCTTGCCATCCAGATAGTTCATATTCCATAATGGATTCTTGGGAGTCCTTTGGCCTTCGGATGAACATGGGAGATAAAACACCAAGAGGTTGAGGAAGAAGGGGTATTTAATTCTCCATTTGGGTCTTCATGGGTTCTACAATTTCAAATTATCAACTATAGGTGAAGAAGAACATTGAGAGGGACACCATAATGTTAGAGGAAGAGGAGAGAAGCAAGGATTATTTTCAAGAATTTTTTATTGGTCCTATATATCTCAACATGATACCATCCACATGGGAGAGATTGATAACTTGTGAAGCAAATAAAGCAAGAGTAGAATTGTCACAAAGATCAAAATTTTTCGAGCCATTGATTGGATTTCAAGGAGAAGAACAAATAAATAGGGAAGTAGCCCACCATTTCATTTTGAAACTGAGAAGACAAAGTTACTTGGAGAGAAGGAGATCTAGTTTCTAGGAATCATGTGAAAATAAGACTTACTAAATCTAAAGCTATTGCCAAAGCCCATATTCTAGAGTAGTAGGGAAGATGGATTTGCTGCCACAACATCTAATCACCATAGAATTAAAGTGGTGAGTCCTCTCCAAGAAGAAACAAGAGAAGGAATTTGTTGATTGCTTGGTCATAATCCAAACCAATGTTTTTCTCATTATGTGTGTCAAGAGTAGATGTTTTTTCCTTTAGATTTGAGTCATTAACATAGTATCTATAAAATACCTCTAGTTGAGATTGATTTGTAATATACTGCATTATGGGATTCTTTGGAGCCAAGAAAGCCTCCTCATTGTTGTTGGTTTTTCCTATGGTGTGTAATTGTATGAGTTAGATACTCTGTATTTGGATGAAATTACACTACGGTAATTTCGGTCGTGTCCCCATTTTGGGTTTCCCCGTTTTGTAGTATAAGGAACTTCTGTGGTTTGTCAGTGGAGAAAAAAGGAGTAAAAATGGGGTCATTTAATGTCACTTAGTTAGGAGATGTTATGTTTTTAAAGTGACATTAGGGAATAAAGTAACTTTAGATTAATAAGTTACTTAACCATTATTAAAGTGACTTTTAATCTTAAAGTGAAAATTGGAGGGAAAATAAGGGTTATATTTGATTGACTCAAAAGGGGGAAATTCTAGAAGTTATATTTGATTTAGTCAAAAAGGGAAAATTATAGAAGTTACATCTGATTTGGTCAAAAAAGAACTTTCCCTTTTTAAGGTTGTTGTTTACTCAAGAGGAAAATGGTGTGGACTAGATGATATTTTGACCGACTCTAAAAAATGCAAAGAAATGAGAATGCAAATATTTCACTTCGATGAAAGCTATATTACGAGAAGGAGAAAACGTTTATCATTCCCAGATGCACAATGTCCCAAAATTTTATTAAACTCATCAATATCAAGATCTTCAAGAAATGAGCTGAAGAGACTGTACACCAATACACGCTTAAGAATTCAAGACCAAAAATGCCAAAAACCATGCAATCTCGCTACTTCAAATGCAAGGATGCCCCCAATCTAATGCAACCTCGTTAAAAAATGAAACAATGGTCATGGGCATAGTTTTTCTTCTCTGTGGCAAGCTTGTTAAAAAATGAAATAGATGTATCCCCTCTTCAATTGAATCAAGTACTTCGTTAAGTCTAGTATTTAAAGCTTCGTTCATCCGCATGTGTCGTTGGAAGAAATGAAGCTTGGGGGGCAATGCTTATAGTCTCTGGACTTCATGTTGGATTTAAGTCGCTAGCTCCTTAAGCTGGAGACAAAGTACCAGCCATCCCTGGATAATGCATTGGGAAGTCACAAGCATAGTTTTCTCTAGTTTCAAGATTGTGTAAAATGAAACCACCTACCTCAAGCATAGTTTCCTCTGGTTCAAGGTTGTGTAAAAATGAAACCAAGTCCAAGCATAGTTTAGTTTAGTTTTAATCTTGTGTAAAAATAAAATCTATCCCAAGCATAGTTTTGTTTTGTTTTAAGCTTGCGTAAAAATGAAAACAATCATGAGCTTAGTCTTTGTTCTTTTTCATGCTCGTAAATACATGAGAATGTAACCGAGTAAACTTTTATCACTTTTTCGAACTCGTAAAGGTTATACGAAAAAGGAACCCTTTGGAGTTCCCTTTAAGCTCTTTTCAGTCTCTCCAAACATGAAAATATTGCCAAACAACCTTGTTCTTTTCATGCTCGTAAAAGTATTTGAAAAAACGTCTGATGGGCGGTAGATTATCTTTTTTAGGTCTCGTTAGACTAATTTACGAAAAAATGACATTTTGTAGTTTTATCTAAGTGTTTTTCAGACTCTCTAAACATGAAAAACCCCTGATTTCTCTTTCTTTGGACTCGTAAAACAAACATCGAAAGGCCCATATGGGACCGAACCAATCCTTCCTAGGGTTCGTTAAAAATACTCTGAGGGACTCATCTAAAGGATGAGCTTACATTTCAAGCATATGTTATCCTCCTCAATCTTGTGTAAAAATAAAGAGGTACTTGCCAGAAATGGTGGGGGGAAATTGGAAAAGAAAAGTGTTTAAACCTGTATTCTATGGAAGAGTCATTTTTTGAACATGACACCCTTTCACTCGCTTTGTGTCTAGGTGGGAAAATCTACTTGTCTCCTGATCATACCCCTTTATAAGATTACAAATTGGTCTGTGATCCCTGTTGTTGAGTTAGTGTTTCCAAGATAGTTGTCGTGTTGTCAATATGTTCAAGAGAAGTTCAACCCGGAAAGCCTTCTATTGCGTTGACCATTTCTGCAGTCCTTAAGCCTTGTATTTTGTTGGCCATCCTTGAGACAGTCCTGAATCACTTGTTACTCTAATCTACTTCAAATATTTTTACCCGTTTTGTGTCATTGATCGGGGATACATTAAGGCCCTCATGTGACGAGTCTTTTCCTATCAGCTCCAACTCATTATCCGAGAATTAGACTTAGAAACTAATTGATACCTTGAAACTTGCATGCCTCAATGGAAAGTTTCCTCGCTTTCGACAATGGGTTTTCATTATTGACCTCTGATCGGGAGATTCTGTTGAGTGTTCAACTTCATCTCACAAATTCACACCCGTTGGATTGTACTAGTGTACCTTGGAATTCATTGACATTAATGGTGATTTTATTGCACTTGTTAACGGTATTCATCAATGAACGGTAATCAAGTGGTTTCTACCATGTTCGACTTCAACACATGTATTCACATGGTTAGATTCGTACTATAGAGTGGTGGAGATGAAGACCCTGAATCCTTTTTGACAAGATTCAGGTTGCGTTGGAGTATATTCAGATTGTACTATTGCAAATATCCACAGTGTATGTCTCGTGGCTATGTTCAAATTTGAGTCTTTAACACATAGATCCACAGTGTATTTTTGGTGGCTATGTTCCGATTTGAGTTATAATGGCATGGATCCACAGTGTATGTTTGGTGGCCATGACATGTCTTACTTGACATGGATATTTACATGTCAGAATTTATGCTTTGAGTCACTTGTATTCTGAGTATGGGAATGCCTACCTCAGTGATGATATATTATTGTACTGCATTTCCTTGTTTGTTGGCAGGTTTCCGACCGACGTGTTCCTTGTTCCCAACACACACTCGACAAAGTATTTCAGCTATCACTTTGTTCTAACTTCATACTTTGGGGGGCTAACTATTACACATTATTTTCATCACCCCTATGACCGTTGATGATGTAAACCTATCCTTTGTCTTTAGAAGGATCAATTTCCTTAATCCCTGAAGAAGAATGAAGGTGAACTTTCCCTGAGAAATGAAATTGTCTTTTCCTTTGTAAAAAACCCTATAAAGAGGGATCGTCACACCTTGCTTAGTGTTAAGGGTGTGACGATATAAGATCTTCGCAGGCTGCACCATAGTGGCATGCAACGTCGTTGCAGTTTTCTCAGTGTTAAGGGTGCGACTAATGTCCGTACGAAGAAGATTAGAATATTCTCGATGCTTCTAGAACAAAAGCTTTGAGGGTGAGTTGGCCTCCGATTGGTTTGGATCTAAGTGGCATCCTTGATCTCATGGGATCATCCTAACCTCCTCACCCTATCCTTTTCAACTTATAAAATGAGGGGAGTGCTCATGGGGAAAGTTAGCTTAGTTGTTTTGGAGCTTGGTGAGCTTTGTGAAGAACTTTTGAGAATGGCTAATGAGAAATTAGTCTAGCCAAGAGTTTGGGCCTATGTTGGCTATGAGCTTTGCTTTGTCAAGATAGATTGTGAGTGACTTTCAAATCTACAGTCTCAGAATCCGTGGAGCAGAAGTGTGTGGGAAGTAAGGAACTGTTGGAAGGGACCTTACAACATCAAGGCATCTGGTTGTATTCTCCTTTTCATATTTCTAATACAGTAATATATTTATTTCCCATAAAATTGTTCTTATTTTATTGTGTGACTCTTTGATCACATACATAAGTTTTTTTAAGTATACATTGTTTATTTCACTTCGTTGGATTATGTCTTTTTACAAGTTCAGCATCCCATAAGCCTTGGAATGGAGCGAGGACAAACGACATTTAAAAGGTATGTCATTTATCTCTTGTTAGTTAGTATGCTTGATAGTTAAAACTTGGGGAAAATTTTATATTCTGTCTTGTTTTGTTCTAGTTTCGGGGTGAAAATAGGGAGATTAGTTTTTGTCCGCACTTACCGATTTTTCCGATAACAATAGGTTTAATGGTAAAAACGCGGGGGAGAAGGCGTAACAGTCCTGGATGAGGAAAGAATGGCTACCATTCTTGGGATATACTCTAGATGTGCATGTGATGTCACGAGGATGGTATTCCTTCCTATTGAAATCATAAGAAGATTGCAAGGCGTTACTGGAAAAAGAATTGGTCTTAGGGTTTAGCTGGTCTCAACCTAAAATTATGGATGATTAATTTTGACCTAGTCTGTGAGCTGGTGGCTACATTGAAGGTTTGGGCTATCTTTCCCAACCTTCTGATGGTTTTTTGGACAAGAGATTCCCTGGAGGTGATAGGGAACAAATTGGGCTCGTTTGTGGGGCTCGAACCATATTGGGCCACTAAAAAAGTAGAATATGGGCCTGGTTACAAATTGAAGTGGAAATTCACAAAGGTTTAGTGGGGAGCATCAATATTGTTTTTGGGGAGAAGTTTTGGCACCAAAAAGTGGACTACTAGAAGCTCCCTTTCCGGTGCCATGGTTGTCACGAAATTTGTTATTTTCGAGCTCAATGCCTGAAGGTGGTACCCTCTTTCAATTATCCATTCAAGGTATGGCAGCCTAAAAAATTGGAAGGTCGACAAGCGTATGTGGAAATAGTGTCCGTCGAAGGGAAAGTGATGTCAGCCTCCTTGGCTATGGATAACTTGGATACAACAGTAAAAATCTCATAAGAGGTGGTTGTGTGTGCTTTGGTCTCATGTATTGTTTCCTATGATCTTAACCCTTTTCCTGGTGTTCCCCCCTGTTTTGAAAATGTTGATTTGAGTGGTCATGGGGATATATCATCCCCTCATCTGTCTTCCCCTTCCCCTACTCTCTCTCTGCTAGGGAGGAACCCCTTGCTCCTATCCTGGATCCCGTTATTCCTGTAGCAGCCCCTATTCATGTTTCCCTTCCCCTGGTCCCTATGATAAAGCCTTAGGTATAGGTTTCCCCTGGTTCTCCCCCTCTCTCCCTCTCGAAATTTGGTCCCCCTACTCCCCCATTCTTGAATCCTTGCTCTTCTCCCCCCCAGATTAGAACCTCCCTCTCCTTGAGTCTTCCTTCACCTCTTCCTTACCCCCGCCTCCTAAGTTTCCTAATAAGTATGATCTTCGGTCAAAAGGGAATGCCTCAGGTCCTGCCCCATCTAAAGGCGTTTTGGCCTTGCTCTCCCCCAGACCTTGCAAGCAAGAAGAAAATCCTTTCTATCCAAATCTAAATCCAAATCCAAAGAAGTTGCATAAGTTAGAAAAGGCTCCCAATCCATTATAGCCAAGGCCCTTAGAGCAGGGTAATCCCTTCCCCTCAGTCTCAAATGATCATTCTTTCTTTTAATTGTAGAGGGGTTGGGGGCACCCCTAAAAGAAATTCCCTCAAAAGGATTCTCTTGAGCCTTCGTCTTGACATCACCATACTACAGGAGACTATGTGCTATGGTGAAACAAGTTCAAATATTTTAGGTAAATGGCTGAAGAATTGGGCCTTTAGTATGCTCAATTGGTCTGGAGCCCAGATTTCAAGGCTATCTCCTCTTCCTCTTGTCTTTCGTCCATCTTTGTCAAGATAAAACACAAATATTCTCATTTTTTCTTTTCTATTGTCAATGTAAACGACCCTTATTCTGATAGAATCCCTTTCTAGGAATGTTTGGCTCCCACAAGTATTTTTAACGATCCTCTTCTGATTTTGGGGGCAGATTTGAATTTTACGCTCTCCTTCAGAGAAGTGTGGGGCCCCCATCCCAGAGAAGATAGCCAAAACAGTTTTTTTCGAGACTTTCTTGAAATACACAGGTTGGTAGATGTGGATCCGACAAAGCTATCTCCCACCTGGTGCAACTTTCATACCAGGAGAAATGAAGTAGAAAAAAGGTTGGACCGTTTCCTCATTTCTGAGGCCTTTGTGGAGCAGGGGCTCTGGTTTAAGTTGGTTATAGGGGAAGGGGGAGGCTCAGATCACATACCTATTATGTTTCTTTGTAAAATTGGGTATGAAGCCCCCCCAACGCCTTTAAAAATCAATCAAGTATGGATGCAAGAGGAGGATCTCAAGAAATTGGTTCAAGAAAATTGGATCAAACTCCCCAAGGAAAAACAAAGTCCGATGATGGTGCAATTCGAATCTAATCTAAAAATGGTAAAGAAGGTAATAAAATTTTGGCTGCCAATCTGTAGAGCTTGAAACCTTAGAGAGATAGCGGAAATCGAATCAAGCATCTCTAGGCTACACTATAGAATAGATGAAGGAACTCTCTTAGAGATTTTGTTGGAAGAACTAAAAAGTTTGGGACAAAGAAAATATCTTTGGTTAAAGAATGAGGAGTTGACTTGGTGACAAAAGAGTAGAGAGGTGTGGATCCAGGCCATAGACAATACTACAAAATTATTTCATCAATATTCCAACTACCATAGAAACTTAAACTCGATATGGGAAATCAAGGATGATGAAGGTCAGTTGATCAGTTCCTTTCAGGAGAAAGCCGAGGCAGGAGCTAGATACTTCGAAAATCTGTTCGAAGCTCCGACTGGTTACCCCATCTAGGAATCCCTGGAAGTATTTTCAAAGCTTCCCACAGTTTTTACTACAGAAATGAATCAATCCTTGCAGGAAGAAGTTTCAGAACCAGAAGTGAGTGCAACCCTAAATTCTATGAAAAACGAGAAGTGTCCAAGCTCGAATGGTTATACTATTGAATTTTTCAAGGATTTATATGATTTATTAAAATATGATTTGGTGGCAGTGGTTAATGAGTCTCAAGGGATGGGAAGGATCCATGGAGCATTGAACTCAACCTTCCTATGCCTAATACCGAAGAAACAAAATGTTGATTCTTTTGGAGACTTCCAACCCATTGCTTGTTGTAATGTGATTTACAAATTGATTGCCAAGATTATAGTCAGAAGGTTGATACCCCTTCAAAATGTAGTCATAGGTGAGGAACAATTTTGGTTTCTACCTAATAGACAGATCCACGACATAATGTTAATGTCACAAGAAGTTATTCATTCGGTAAAAAAGAAGAATCTAAAGGCTTCCATCCTTAAATTGGATCTATCCAAAGCCTACGCCAAAGTTGATTGAACATTCCTCCATCTGGATTTCTTGCAAATCGGTTTCAGCATGAACATGACAAATTGGATAATGGGTTGTATCCAAAGTGTTTATTTCATTGTCTTAATCAATGGATCCCCCTCTCGTTTCTTCAAAGAGTCCAAGGGTCTTCGTTAGGGTTTCCCCCTGTCTCCTTTTCTCTTTCTGTTGATAGTTGAAGGTCTGAGAAGACTGATCAAAGAAGCTCATGCCCAAAGATTGTTAAGAGGGGTTAAGGTCTCGGAAGCAGAGGAAATCTCTCACTTACTCTTTGTAGATGATTTTTTTTGCAGCGTCTATGGGTCTCAGAGAGATGTTTCGATCCTCAAAATAATTTTGGATCTCTGTTGCAGAGCAACATGCATGTCTTTTAATATGGAAAACTCTTGTGTTTTTCTTAACAATTGTTCAGAGGTAGAAGTAAACTCCTTTATGGAGTTAATCACGTCTCAAAAGAAAAATATGGAAATAAGGTCAAATATCTTGGCTTCTTTCTCAAGTTGTACCGTTACATGAAAGAATATTGGGTTTGGTTAATTTGCAAAGTTGAAGCAAGGATTTCTCTATGGATGAATATGTTGCTATCAAGGGGAGGAAGGCTAGTTCTTATCAAGTCTGTGATAGAGGGGATCCCGGTTTATTGGAACTCGATCGTGGGAATTCCTAAAGGAATTTTGGATAAATTAAGGAGGTTAAGTTTCAATTTCTTATGGTATGGTCATAATGTAACAGGAGATATCGCCTTGGCTAACTGGGAATCGATAGTTCTCCAAAAGAGTTTGGAGGTTGGGGTTTGAAGAACATTCACCTCTTTGATCGCGCCCTCACTGAAAATAATTTGTGGCGTCTTACCAAAGGTAGCTTTCTTTGGGTGTAGGTAATGTGCTTGAAATATATGTCAGGTTTAACAATCGAGGAGTGGTTTCGATCCCCTGTCAAATATGCGAAGGGGTCCATGTGTGGAAATCCCTGTTTGAAGCTTTTCCTTTGGTAGGCTCATGGGTAGTCTAGAGAGTGGGAAACAAATAGAGAATCCCAGTTGGTGAATACCCATGGTTAGTTTCAGGAAATTTATTCATACTATCGAACTTGTTGGCCCATCACTTGCATTCCTTAGGAGTATTTATGCTAGTTGATGTCTGTTTAGGAGCTCCCCAACCAAGAGGAAAGGAGGGTTGGAAAGATGCGGTCCTTTTGGATCTACCTGTGGAACTGGTTGAAGAATGGACATCCTATGTTTCTTTGTTGTTTGAAAAATCCATTTTTATTGACCCCGAGGCTTCGAATTCCCTGTGTCGGTCCATGAACCGCAAGGATGGATCTTTTACTGCTAAGCTAGGCTATAAATCCTAGTTTGAAGATAAGCTAGTGGATCCACCTATTTGGTTGTGAAATCCACTTTGGAAATTCAAAGCTCTGTTACGTTGCAAGCTTTCTCTATGGCTTGCTTTGAAAAATAAATTATTAACTTGGGATAATGGGCGCAAACGTGGATGGATTGGCCCCAACCGATGTGTTCTATGCAAATCAAAAGAGGAATCCATGTCTCATTTATTTGTATCTTTCTCCTATGCAAGTAAAGTTGCAAAAATTGTGAAAGAAAAGTTAGGGGCCAGAGAAGAGTTGAGCAGAGGCTGTTTAGAAGAGTGTAGAAAGAATTGGATTTTGGACCGATCTGTCTCTCCTTATGCAAGATTGCCAAGTCTAATGATTAATAATATTTGGTGGGCCAAAAACTCATCCATTTTCGAAGATTTGTATGTTCCTTCAGAAGTCACTGCTTCCATTACTTTAGGATAGGCAAAAGAATTCAAAGAAGACCCTAAAGATCCCAAACAACACAATCCTTTTCTTCCAGTGCTGGATTATGAATTTCCAGAGGAGTGGGTGTGGCTCTTTACTTAGATTAGTCTCACTACATTTTTATCAAATATGCTCCTGGTGGAGGATCAAATAACAAATCAAAATTGATCACTTTATGGACCCTTCTAGAGATAGCTAAAGAGAAAGACCTTCGAAAATTGCAAGTTTTGGGCGATTCCAAACTGGTCATTGAATGGGCACAGGGAAAGATAAATTTCCAAAACATCAAATTGTCCAACATTATGAGGCATATCAAGCTTACTTTCTGATCTTTTGAATGTTTGTCTTTCCACCAAATTCTGAGGGAGATGAACTCCAAAGATGATGAGTTGTCCAAGGATGCTCTAGAATTGCATAATGATACTTTTGTTTATTATGGGTATTTTGATGGGGTGGAGACGAAGGTGTTGGAATTTTGCTTTTAGGAATTCTACTCACACTGTATTATGAGATAATGAGGAGTATGGTACAACTTTGTTCCATGTAAATGAACAGAATGTAGAGTATTTTTGTATAAGGAATCATAAAGGTGGGTAATAGATTTTGAAAAATACCTTATAAGCAATTTTGTATGACTTTTTTGAACATGTATATTCTTTTTTTTTGAATATATAGATTTTTTTCCTTTTAAAAAAAATGAAGATAAGTCCTCCAATATATATATATGTGTGTGTGTGTGTGTGTACATTGTATCACCTTGTATCCATGACATTATTTTAGTACCTTCCAC
>JASDQU010735698.1:235209-257614 GCA_032191745.1 Picea mariana
AGGTGCTTCTTATGAGGTGAATGTGACCCATTTTCATTGAAAGTCAAAGGCAATCTCCAAAGATGGGGAATTGGAAGTTGCGGTACATAGTCTTATCATTGGTGGGAGGAATGTGGTTGTTGTGATGAATTTGAATATCCTAACTCCTACACGACTGGTAATGCAAATTTATTATGGCATCACGTTCAGAAAGGGGTTCAACATTTTCCACCTTATTTGTTATTTCAAATCTAAAGTATCATACGTGACATTCACGTTTATATTATGGTTTGAAAGGTTTACTTCACCATAAAAAACATTCTACATCTCCACCATTATGACACTTCAAATATTTGAAATTGACTTCAACCCTAAAATGATGTGCATTTCACTAAACGTCCTAAAGAGGATGGACATCTCACTAAATCTCATGAAGAATGTTATAATTCAAATATTTAGAAGTGACTTCAAATAAGGGACTTAAAGATTTGAATGATTGCATAGTTGTAGGTTAGCATTTGATAGCCCCAAGGGTTAGCTCAGCTGGCAAGACATGTGCACACTCCCTCGTGTTACGGGGGGAGGTCACGAGTTCGGGACTAGCTAGGGTCCCTGGGGTGGCGGCTTTATCACTCCCATATCATCCACTATGTGGGGAAGTATTGAGGTGAGTTTCCCGTGAGTTAATTTCTCGTTAGAAAAAAAAATGTTAGCATTTGATGTAATAGACACTATTGTTAACATGTCTACGTCTACATTTGGTCATTTTCAAAGTAATATTGTGGATCATGATATGTATTTAATGTTGGAGTTACTTCACACACACCTAAGATTTATTTTTCCTAAGGTTTTTATTTGTTTATTAGTCATTATCCAGTCTCCTATATTTTAGGAGAGAATATTCCACCTAGAGAATATTCTCTTTCAGTTCACACTTCAGTTTAACTAGTTGAGTTGAGTTTAGATGTTGCATTGGGATCATCATCATGCAACAATGGGATCATCACCATGCTAAGTCGACCTTGCCTTGGTATCATCACCAGAGTGGCGCATTAGCCTTGATTCCTTGAGTTAACTCCTCACTAATTTCCGTTCAGTCAGTTACCTGAAGACTAGTTGACTAGTTAACTCAACTAGGTGGCAGTTCACTCCCGTAACTGCCTGAGAGACTAGAATAGGTGGCAGTTCACTCTCGTAACTGCTGGTGTGTGTCCAGATCACTCCAGACCACCACTATGGTGACTTGGTTCACCTCAAGTCGAACTCATTGATTTATACAGAGGATATCATGCGTAAATTATTCATTATTCACAACGGTTAATGAGAATTATTTCCATTCTTTCTCTCGTTCTTCTTCCTTTTCCAATTCTCTCTGCAAATGCATGTATTATTGTTTATCTAGATCTATTTTGTGCAGGTTCAACACATTTACATGGTATCAGAGCCGACAGACTGCTAAGCAAAAGCTACACCAAAATATTTTGTAGGTACAAAAGATTGAAGACACCGGAAAGATGGAATTCCAAAAAGAATTCATTCTTACACCTTACAACTATTTTGCATGGAAGGAGAAAATAGCCATACATCTCCGATCCAGAGGGTTGTATAGGTTAACCATGAATACAGATACAAAACCGACATCAGCCATAGAAAAATCTAAGTACTTAAATCGCATGGATGAGGCACTCGGAACAATTTGCAGTCTTATTTCTCCCGATCTCCTTTTTCACATATCTTCTTGTAAGACTCCCAATGAAGCTTGGAAAATACTGGAAGGGATTTTTGGCAAACAGGATGAGATCAGGGGACACATGCTGGAGGTGGAGCTGCTCACATTGGATCTGTTATCACTCCAAGAAACTCCTTAGGGTTGTAGGCTAAGGATGCTTGGTAACTTAAGAAAATAATGTGTAGATATACTTGGAACAATGGGATCCTCAATGATTAATGTAATAGACAAATCATCATACATTCAAATGAAATAGTGCTTTCAGAAAACAATAATCAGATCAAGTATTTTGAAAGGAAAGGATGAAGAACACTAATCTTGATTGCCAAATACAACTAGGTGTAGGGATTAATGCAAGATAGAAAGAAATACTTCACTTCAAGTCTATGAGCTCAATAAAGAGATGACAGTATTTATAAGCTAAGATAAACTGAAATAAAGTACAGAAAAGGAAACATGAACATTTCTGATATTGAAAGCAAAAGGAGACTGTAATTTTATTATGCAATAAGAGTCTATACAGTAGCACAAAATGTATTCCCAGTTTGAACCCCCTGTCTGTCTTAAGTCTGTAGCTTTATAGCTTTACATCACAGTTCTCAGATCCTAAAACAATGGATATGATATTCTAAAAACAGAAATTAAACTATATTTACAAAAAACTAGGAAGAGATCCTCAAGATGAGGTCAGTTGATATTTGATGATCTTTAAGAATAGTAAAGTGCTGATGAAGTGCAGTCTAGCCTCCCAAGGCTGTTTGATTTAGTCTTCCAAGGATAAAATTCGAGTTTACTGAAGTGTGCAAACAACCCTGATTTTCTGCCATTGAAAAAGGTACCAAAACTGATTGAAACCCTTCTTCCTTCCCTTATCTATAAAAAATAGTCATTAGATCTGAATTGATAATTCAAACACTATCCATTTGAAAAGGTTTCAAATCATTTGGACTCAAAAAACTATGATCTGGGCAAAAATTCGGTCATTCTAGCAGTTACAGGCTTTCGGTGGTTAACTCAGGTAAAAATTAGGCTCTTTAACCACCGAAAGATCTGCTTTCAGTGGTTAATGAGCGCTTTTCAGGCTAGCCTAAACCACCGAAAGTCAGATTTTGTTGAAACTTCAAAAATGAAAAATTTTGATTACCTTTTTGATTTGCTGCTTGATGTTCAAGGTTTTTTAGACGATGCAGCCCTTGTTCATGCAGATCTGCGAACTTCAACTGGCTGTGTGGAAGGCTCTGGTGTGTCTACCATGGTTGTAGCTAATTTAGCTAGAGTCTCCAAACTGGTTTTCTCTTGTGCTGGTGATTGAGACTCTGTTAATTTCAACCTCAGAATTCTAAGCTGTCTGTACAGCTTCATGTTCTCTCTGATCAATACCCTGTTCCTGTCTTTGATCTTGTCATGCTTCTCTTTGAGGGTTTGGTTTATTTTAAAAATCTCTGCATTTCTTTCAGTCAAGTATGTATTAGCTTTTTTAATAACCCTTATTAAAACTTCCATTTTGTAGGTTTGTTGCAGCAGTTTCCTCACTTTTTGAGTCCTGGAAGCTTTGGGTTTTCTCGAAGAAGCTCCTACTGATGATTGATTTTGTTCCTCTGGAGGAGTAGGAGTAGGTAGGTTTGGGTATTCATCAATAGCTGTATCATTTTTTTGTTCTCCTTGTGCCTCATTATGCTCCGGTTCATGTTCAGAATCTGAATATGGGAGGTTTAAAGGATTATCCTCCATGGCCAAACCTTCAGCCTTCTCTTCTTCCTCAAACTGTAATTTTCTCTTTGTTTTCTTCTTCTTGGCCGAGGAAGATTCTGCTTTCTATTTCAAGGGCGAAATAGCCCTTCATTTCCTTTGACTACTCTTGGGAGTAATATCCTTCCTTGTGGCAGTCTTCTTGCCCTTGTCCTCTGGTGGTTTGTCAGTCTGGAATTCATTCCAAAAGAGAAAGTAATTCCATGCAACCTGCTTCTTCTTCAGAGACTCCTTGATAAGAAGAGTAATGAGTCCTTGATGGGATAGTCTGCTTGCCACTTTAGTGGGCTTAACTTTTACCTGCCTGGCCATTTCGGTGAGAGTCTTGTGGAAATAAAAAGGTAAATTGATTGGATCTCTGCCTGTAAAATGGTTTAAAATTTTAAAGTGATAGAACATCACTCTATTGTACCACCCTTCGCATGTAATGTAGACAAAGATTGCTTTCAACAGTGATTACCACTTTAGTTCTAAGAAAGACATTGGAATGTCCTTTTTCCAAATAAGATCTTTGTGAATAGGCAACAGATATGACCTAAACTTAATATTTGAAGGAACAGTTGATTTAAACCAACAATCCCCTGACCTGGGTAGACCTGTATACTTAGAAATGGCAGCTTCATCAATGATAGACTCCTCCTTTCCTATTTTAGCAGACCTCCCATCATAAGAAATGGCAAAAGACTCGGCCACTTGTTGATGAAAATTGGTTAATTTTTCACAATATGAAAATAACCCAACCTGTTTGAAGAATTCTGCCACCTCCGAGTGAGCTTCTAGGTACCAAACCCCATCAAGTTCATCCCTTAGGGCTGGTCCAGATTTTGACATTATGACAAGGCTGACGTGTCCCTCAATTTAAAAGATGTGCATGTAAATAGGGACATAACTCGAAACTTTACGAACAGGTCAAGGTATGGTATGGCTCGATGAACAAAAGGTGTGACTCATCAAACATAGAGTATATTTCGACAACAGAATCGATGATAGAGGATCTAACTCAGAGCTAAATCAGGAACCAGTTGTATAATTCAGAGTAAGAATAATGACCATAGGTATGACTCAACATCATGATTTAACCAAAACTTGATTCAAACAACCAATAAACTAAATTTAAGCCGAGACTTATTTCCAGGTAAGAGACAATATAGAATCGCATATGACTGAATTGAAACTACCTGATGACTGGGTTGAATGATTCGGCTTGACACCTGGACGATTGATCGATCGCTGAACTCGAGACTTTAATCACCAACTTGCCATAGTGAACGAGATTTTGAACTCTGCTAATGTGCCTGGTTGAGAGAATCACGGGATTGTGATATAGGTGACAACTCTCGGACTCAAAATGAAATTAAATGGAATTTAAACAGAGCTAAAAATAAATCATCATGATCTTGTAATCCCGTGGCTGGCAGTATTGAAAATCCACGTGATGTATCCTTTCTGTTATGCGAAATCTCATATGAGTTTCTGTGCCTCATTGAAATCTAATGGCAATCTGACAAATGAACGCTTGGAGGACGTTTCGGCATCTATTCATCTACAATTGTGCCTGGTTGAGAGAATCACGGAATTGTGATATAGGTGACAACTCTCGGACTCAAAATGAAATTAAATGGAATTTAAACAGAGCTAAAAATAAATCATCATGATCTTGTAATCCCGTGGCTGGCAGTATTGAAAATCCACGTGATGTATCCTTTCTGTTATGCGAAATCTCATATGAGTTTCTGTGCCTCATTGAAATCTAATGGCAATCTGACAAATGAACGCTTGGAGGACGTTTCGGCATCTATTCATCTACAATTATGCAATAATGACATGAAAACTGGTCATTTGACATGACTTTCGGTGGCTAGGAATCATAATCACGTTCACTTGACATCTAGCTCGTGCGAAAGCACGAGGTTTTTTTTATTTGGGCGTGAAAACACTTTCAATGGTTAAGGACCCCTTTTTTTTCGCCTCTTAACCACTGAAAATCTCGACTTTTGGTGGTTAACGAGTCGTTTCATAGACCCTCTTAACCACCAAAACCTGCGATTTTAGATTTTGAAAGCCAAGACCAAAAATGATGATTTTTCCAAGTTTATATTTAAAAAATAGACCCTCTAATGCATTTAAAAAATTTAGAAATAAATTTTTTGACAAGTTCCTATCACCTAAAAATCGAAAACTTAACAGTGTTATTTTAGGAGATAACAAGATCCAAAAATCTTCGTCAATATCCAATATTTCTTTACAAAATTCAAGGATTTACTGTCGCAACTCAAATCTTGTGGGGTTGATAAATCGGTGGAGGAGAAACAAATTGTTCTCACCATTATATCCAAGCCTGGACCTGAATTCTATGTATTCGTATCCACATTCCATACTGTCAGATCCACCTCTAGAGCCACCTGGAAGATGCCTTTTCTTCAGGACTTTATAGAATCCCTGACACAAGAGCAAACCAAGCTCATCAACATGGGCACAATCAAATGCCCAAGGGCACATGCACTCACTGTGCATGATGGCAGCCACAAATATTAGAAATCTAAAGATAAAGATAAGCGGAAATCTCATGCACATACAAAGAAGCAAGGGCACACAAAACCCTTCACTGATGCCTCCAGATCCAAAGGAGAAAAGGGAAGAAAAGGAGAGAAATGCACATACTGTCACAAAGGATTCCATTCAAAATCCGTATGCATGCAAAAACAAATAGATCTGATGTCTCAGATACTTCAACAAAACAACCTTGGAGATCGCATCCCCAAGGGTGCAAAGAAGAAGAAGCCAAAAGATCTGAATTCCAAGAAAGACAATTCTAGCCATGCCTTGATTGCCATCAACTCCTCTCCCGATGCTTGGATCATAGACTCCAGAGCATCACATCACATGGCTGCCTCAGAAGTAGTCTATTCTTCTTTGGATGCATGCAAAGGTCCTCCTATTCTGATGGGGGACAACTCTTCTGTCGAAGTCACTGGCAAAGGAAGGATTGAACTCACCAACGGAAGCTTCGAGAACATGCTGCATGTTCCCAAGATTTCTGTCAACCTTCTCTCTGTGTATCAGATGATGAATTCCGGCACTGGAAAGAAAGACATATTCACACCAAATTTCGTGGACATCTACGACATGCAAACCAACTCCAGGGTTGCTATCGGTGAGGTAAATCATCAGTCTAGATTGTATACATTTTCTGAATTCATTGAACCTGATTCTGCTTTACTGCTTACTCATGCTGATGAAAGTAGTAGGATATGGAACGAAAGGTTTGGACATTTGAATTTCAGATACATGCAGTAGCTTAGCAAGCACATATTAGTTTATGGTCTACCAGACATCCATTTCTCCAAGGGAGTATGTGAGGGATGTGTTCTCGGAAAACACCCTCAAGAGAAATTCGACAAGGGAAAGTCTCAGTGAGCTTCCACACCTTTAGATATGATCCATAGTGACCTTATGGGTCCTTTTCCGCATCCATCCATCAGAAAAGCGAGTTTTGTTCTCATTTTTGTTGATGATTTCTCACGTTTTACTTGGATCTACTTTCTCAGGCAAAAATCCGAGGTCTCTCAACACCTCAAAGATTTCAAAGCCTTGGTTGAGACACAGTCTGGAAAGAAGATAAAAGTCCTCCGAACTGATAAAGAGGGAAAGTATGTGAATCATGAGATCCACAATCTTTTCCATGAGGTAGGGATTCAGTTGCAGCATATAGTTCCCTACACTCCGCAACAAAACGAAGTTGCTGAGAGGAAAAACAGATCTCTAAAGGAGATGGCATCTTGCATGTTGCATGAAAAGTCACTACCATAGAGACTATGGGCCGAAGCACTTAACTGTGCAACATACATCCAAAAAATATCTCCCCATAGATCTATCAAGGATAAGACCCCCTACGAGGCTTGGAGCGGCCTCAAACCAGAAGTGACCCACTTTAGTATTTTTGGTTCATGTGCATGGGCTAGGATTCCCTCTGAAAACGGGAAGGCACTTGATCCACAGAGCACTGAGTGCATTTTTGTTGGATACCCTGACGGTGTGAAGGGATATTGGCTTATTGATCTTTCCTCGAACCGACTCATCATTGAGCGTAGTGTCCAATTCGAGGAAAGTGTCTCGCATGTACCTCAGTAGCCGCATGCAGACACCTTTACTCTTACACATCTCCGGGATGATGAACATGCACATGATGACTATTCTTCAGATGAGAGTTCTGATTCAAAGGACTCAGAGGATTCAGATTCAGATTCAGAGTCAGTACAGTTAGATGCAGAGTCAGAGCATCCAGATGCAGTTGCAGAGCCAGAGTAAAGGCCCAAGTGGGCACATACTACTCTTCAGGATGCAGGGGATTTCGTAGGTGATCCAACCGATACTAGGAGGACTCGATCTGATTTCAATGAGCCTCCTATTGCACTCACTTCCACTGAACCATTGCCTTCCAGGAATACTTTCTTGGTTCAGTCTTCAGATCCACAGTCTTATGGCGAGGCTGCTGGAAATCCATTTTGGGAATCTGCCATGCAGGAGGAGTACAACTCCCTCCTCGAGAACCAGACTTGGGATCTGGTTCCCCTTCCTTCTGGGAGGGAACTTGTCAGATGCAGATGGGTCTACAGGACCAAGAGCACAACAGATGGACAGATCAAAAGATACAAAGCCAGGCTTGTCGCCAAAGGCTTTTAGCAGGTTCATGGTATTGACTATGATGAGACCTTCGCTCCAGTAGAGAAGATGGATTCCATTCGATTGGCCCTTGCCATTGCAGTAGCCAAGGGATGGGAAGTCCATCAGATGGACATGAAGAATGCATTTCTTCATGGTGATCTCTCTGAGGAGATCTACATGGAGCAGCCCCAGGGATTTATGCAGGACTCATCTTTGGTCTGTCGACTGAAGAAGTCACTTTATGGCCTCAAGCAGGCTCCGAGGGCATGGTGTGCTAAGATGGACTCCTACCTGTTGTCATAGAACTTTTCACATTGTAAATTAGACCCGAATGTATACATGCTCAGGATGATTGATTCACTTCTACTTTTAGTTCTATATGTTGATGATTTGTTGATCATCGATTGCTCGACTTCAGCGATTGCTGCAATCAAGAGGATTCTTCAGGACAGGTTTTTGATGACGGACATGGGTCCACTACACTTGTTCCTTAGACTTGAGATCATTCAGGATGCATCAGGTATCAAACTATCTCAAGCCAAGTATGCACGAGATCTCCTTGAGAGATTTCACATGACAGACTGCAAGTCTACTCCGACTCCTTTCCTATCAGGAGTCAAACTTGAGGATGGCGGGGAGACTCCACTGGTTGACAACACATTGTACAAACAGCTAGTGGGGAGCTTGTTGTATCTCACACACTCTAGACCAAACATCTCATATGTAGTTGGCACAGTTTCCAGGTTCATGCAGGAGTCGCATGAGCTACATTGGAAAGATGCAAAGCGTATCCTTCGATACGTACAGGGCACTATCACCTTTGGGATTCATTATGCAGCAGACTCTACATTAGATCTCATCGGGTTTACTTATTCCAACTAGGTTGGCGATAACATTGATCACAAGTCCACATCTGGTTACTCACTCAGTCTTGGTTCTGGGCTTATCTGTTGGTCGAGCAAGAAACAAGATGCCATTGCTCTATCTTCAGCCAAGGCAAAGTACAGAGCGGTAGTTAACATAACCATTTAGACTATGTGGCTACAACATTTTGTCATTGAGTTGGGCATTTAGTTGCATCATCCGATCATCATTTGGTGTGACAACCAGAGCACTCTGAAGTTCTGCAGAGATCCAATTCAGAGGTAGCGGATGAAGCACATCGAGATCCACATGCACTACATCTGGGACTCAGTACATGAGGGGATCACCGACTTACAGTTTTGTCCTTCAATAGAACAGACGACAAACATTTTCACCAAGACCTTCACTGAGCAGAAATTCCATTCTCTGCGAGGTCGTCTTGGAGTGAAGGACATAGTTGCCTAGCAACTGTAGTTCTTCTTTTTACATACATTGTACCTTGAGGGGGGGGCTTTTCCCATGAGGTTTTCCCTCTTTCCTCACTTTATTTCAGTGTATCTTTTGTACTTGGGTACCTAACATGGCCTCGTTGCCGGGACCCAATCTTTATTTTCACCATAGTGATGTTCAGGGGGGGTGTTGGAGTTACTTCACACACACCTAGGATTTCTTTTTCCTAAGGNTTTTATTTGTTTATTAGTCATAATTAGTCATTATCCAGTCTCCTATATTTTAGGAGAGAATATTCCACCTGGAGAATATTCTCTTTCAATTCACACTTTAGTTTGACTAGTTGAGTTGAGTTTAGATGTTGCATTGGGATCATCACCATGCAACATTGGGATCATCACCATGCTAATTCGACTTTGCCTTGGTATCATCACCAGAGTGGCGCATTAGCCTTGATTCCTTGAGTTAACTCCTCACTACTTTCCGTTCAGTCAGTTAACTGAAGACTAGTTGACTAGTTAACTCAACTAGGTGGCAGTTCACTCCCGTAACTGCCTGAGAGACTAGAATAGGTGGCAGTTCACTCCCGTAATTGTTGGTGTGTGTCTAGATCACTCTAGACCACCACTATGGCGACCTGGTTCACCTCAATTTGAACTCATTGAGTTATACAGAGTATATCATGTGTAAATTATTCATTATTCACAACGGTTAATGAGAATTCTTTCCATTCTTTCTCTCCTTCTTCTTCCTTTTCCAATTCTCTCTGCAAATGTGTGTATTATTGTTTAGCTAGATATATTATGTGCAGGTTCAACACATTTACATTTATATATGGTGTCTTTCCCTTTATGTTAAACATTGGAAAGGTTTCAAAACTTAAGTGGTTGGGAGGTAAGTTTTGTATTCTCCTTATATGAGTTTGAGTTTTCAATGAGTTTTTTTATTTGAGAAGTTTGGCGAAGTGGATCCCTCTCATTGTTTAATGTTGGGATCTCTTCTTCTTTTGTAACTTTAGATTTAATGAGAGAATTAGAGTAAAAACAATTGGAGTGATTCCATTTTGGACACAAAGATTTGTTAGGTCTAGGGGAAAGAGTATTAACAGAGGAGGAAGAAAATGATACGATAGGAGGATGCAACCTTGTAAATATGCTTCACTTCAACAAGATCATCTACTATCCAGAAGAAAGGTTCTTATAGACAATTTTCTAAAAATGGTTGTCTTAGGCATTTGATCTACCAAGAATCTATATTCCTAAGACAATTGATTTGGCATAGTGATTTATGTAAAGTCGAAGATAATAAGGGTAGAATTTCCAAGTTGACCAAATATAATAATTTAAAAAGGTAAATCAAAAAAGTTGAATATATATATATAACTTAGAAATTCAGTATGCACAAAACAATTCTATACATTTTTATTATTCATCAAACAGATATTTATACATGAAGTTTTCCCTCAACAACATAACAAACTCATGAGGCAATGTCTCAACCACACACACATAAATAGGATATGATAGTTGGAGAAGATCTTCCACAACCAACTAGATCTAACAAACACAAACCAATCTCTAAAGTAAGCACTAATTCTAACACCCTCCCTTAATGCTTACATCACAAATAACAATATTGAAATCACATAAAAAATATTTTTGGACATTGATCTCTGTCTGGTCTGGTCTTCATCAACATTTCTTCCCACGTATGAAATCTCATAGACTACGCTCTTTCTCACCCAGAAATTCAAGCTACCACTTCATCCATTGAAAATACAATTGCTTATGACCATTGATGACGTATTTGTATTGATTAGACTGCTATCCATTCTATTGACATACTTTCATCTGTTGAAATACATGGTTTTTCGTTGTATTCACCAATTATCTAGGAAAACAGTCTGTTCTATATTACTTACATCTGCCGAAGTACATGGTCTGCCACTATATTCACATAGGAAAGTAGTATAGATATAGAATGTACCCAGAAATCAATCTTACAAAGTGACCTATTTTACCAACACACAATGATCACAACTATAACTAGTAGTTGTTGTTCTTGGGTTACCAAATTCTCCAAGAACCACAAGTCGTAACAGACTCTAGACATAACCAAACCAATGACGGTGTTCTTGTGGCAAGGCGGGGCTTCCACACACACCAACTTAAGTTAAGTTACTATGTTCTATAAGAGGTTCTCATAATATAATTTTACAAACAAAAATAACACTAATATATTTAACACAAATTCAAACATTGTTTCTCCCTTCCTTTGAAATCTCTCTCCAACCATAGTTTTTTCTCACCAGCTAGCAAGACTCCCTTAGTACCTTTGCGCTTACTATATCCAGAATGACGAGCCTTTCTCTTTGCTTCCAAAACATGACGAGCATGAGCACACGAGTGAATTTTCAGTGGCTTCCTAATAACAAACCCATCTTTGGCCAATTTCCAAATGTTTTTCCTGGAATTGGCCATGGAAACCTCCTTGACCTCATTCAATCATTGGAACTCTACATCGGCCCGGGATTTCGATAGAGGCGGTCACATAGTCAATAAAAGGTGTTTAGAATGACCTACTACTTCTGCGTATGGGAAAATATGACGAGGAATGCAATCACTGCCAAGAACTTCTCTTTTGTGCAGTTCTTCTAGAATCCAATCTCCATGAGAATGACAACTTCCTTTCCACATATCTGCTAAAAAATGGCAGAAACAAATTGTTGCGATCTCTTCTTCATTTGGTCAATGAATATCTCAAACAAAACAAACACTTGCAATGATTCACCATGCTACCAACTACGCTATCCTATAGAAATTATATCTCACATATTTCTGGGCCCTCCTGTGAGGGAGTTACACCGAGAGTAACCTGCTCTGATACCAACTTAGCAATCCAGTATGCACAAACAATTATATATATTTTTATTATTCAATCAAACAAATATTTATACATGAAATTTCACTACATTCTAATTTAACCTTGCTAAATCATTATTATTATTAAAAAAATTACATTCTAATTTGACCAATGGTCAACTAAGTGGAGTTGGAGGGGTAGTTGGCACAAATGAACATACTAGTTACAAGTGGACCTTAAATTGTGGGAGGGGTATCAATACGATGGCTCCAACATGTGGGAGTGTGGGCTTTATTAACTCTGGTTACAAGACTGCATATCTTTGATCTTGGAGTTTCTAGAGACTCCAGGATCATCATAGATCATCATAGATTGGATGGATTTTAAAGGTAATTTACAAGTAATCACTCTGGAATGTTGGAAGGATAGAATCAAAGAACTATGCAAAACATTCACGTCTATCAGTTTAACTCACATATAAGCATTCAGGTCTATCAATTTCACTCACATATACAGAAATAACAATAAGGAGGAAGACTAGTTATCCAAAAAGGTTTTACAAATATAAGAAAGAAAAATAGTATACAACCAATGGAAAGAGGGGCATGAGGGTCCTACTTAGTTCATATCTCTTTTGATGTATTAGTAGGTAATATTGGTTGAGTTGTTTAGAACTTATTTGAATTGGTGAGTGTTTAGGACTTGGGGCTTATATTTGGACTTTTGTAGAAGTACCTCGGGCCACATTTATTTTGACTTGTTATGTCCTTGATCTGTTCCGGTGAGTAATATTCATCGTTTAGTTTTGGAGGTGACGAGGAGATTATGTAGCATTGATTTTCTGAAGAGGAGATTATGTAGTATTGATTTTCTGAATGTTTTTGTAGAATGAAAATTTTATATCAACAGCAATTTTCTGCTGAAAAAAAAGTCTGACATTAATCATCAATATTATTAAAAAATTCAAAATTTTATCATTTCTGATTATAATTCTTCTTACTAATCTTAAAAACTTTTAAGAGATGCTTTTATAGATTCCGAGGAGACGTGAATGGTCAATATTAAAAACTTTTACAAGATGGTTTTATAGATTCCCGAAGAGACGTAATTGCCAGCCGTGGTGCTTTATTTAGTACACTTTAGGGAAAGATTTTTAGACCGGCTGGCATTAAAATTGATGTATGATATTAAATGAAAGACGGCATGACTTTTTTATGACAATTATAGGCGACTTGTTTTTAGATCCAAGAACCTCAATTATTCCTTTTTTGGACTATGATTGCTCCTTTCCTTCTATTAAAGCCGAGACAGAGAACTCATGTAATTCCGTCATGAGAACAGAAACATTTCACAGATTGAGTATTATGTTACATTTCATTGTCCCAGAGATTCGAAAGGGTCGAGACATATCCAAATTAATTTCGCTTTATAGCTGGTAACGTGACGCACAAGAAATTTCCTTTCCAGTTGGTAACGTGACGCGGCATTATTAATATACTTGGCGTGCGTTTGAATTTACCTCATCTGGCAACCTCTTTAATCCACCAATATTATGGTTTTTTTCCAAGTAGGAGAGCATTTATGGCAATTTGATGGCAGTATATGGCTACATATACATCGTCTAATATATGTTGTTTATTTGTCCATATACAGTGACAAATGTGGCATGGTTTGCTGTTAATTGTCTTTAACAGTGAAACAACAACCACTTAAAATTGGCTGAGTCGAGGATATTTTCTCTAAGAAGGCCGTTCCTATGGATATAAAACATATGGCAGTAGAAAAGCAAGGGACATAGAGACTCCTCAACAAAATGGTTAAACAAGGATTTCTGAACAGCTAGACAAAAAACATGATCCTTCTCATATTTAGAGAAAGAAACATGATCCTTGCCATATTTAGAGGGAGAGAAATGACAACATGGATAAATACAATTTAGAAAGCCATCATGATCACCTCAGTTCCCATCCATCACAAGTGATGGATGGGATCATTTAAAGAAAAGGTAGTAAGTGATGGAAGGGACCATGGAAAGAAAATGTAGTGAGTGTCTTGAGGATGAAGACGAAAGAATTAAAAGTTAAGTAAGTTTTTGTCTCAACACTCCATCACAAACTAGTCCATTACAAACATGTACAAAACCATCTAATAACAAAAAACATAAGAGTGAAAAACAAAACCTTGTACAAGATACTCCTTGTTGAATAAGAAATCATAGCACCTACAATGTAGAATTCACTTCAATCGATAAAAAAAAAACACTCAAAAACTATATTTGGGAATGCAATATTAAAGGAAAACATAAGAAACCTGTCAATAGTAAATAACAACACATATAAAGCTTTAACAAACAAAAAGAAATCAAAATTCAAGAATATTTGAAGCACACAATCTTTCTTTGTTGTAGTGCATAGTCATTTCAAGTACTTCCCCTCATTTCTACGATGATATCCAAGTTAAACCCTATAATTTTTAGGGCACAAGGTGGATCAACAATAAGGCTCGAAGCCATTACAACAATATACTAACTAAGAGCTCAACATATCACTTACGAAAATTGAACCTAAATGAAAAAGATAACAATCATTCCTCCTAAAAATGCAACTAAACCTAATTAACAATATAATATATACTCATACATAAAATAAGATGAAAAAACCATACTAAAAACTTAAAAATTAAAATAAAAACCACTACAAAGTTGATTACTTGAAAGATTACTTAAAAACTAAAATAGAAACCACTGCAATGTTGATTGAGAGGAGGATGCAATTCTTTAAATTTTATTTTACAACATATTCAACACCTACCATATAAAACTTTAATTTTATAATTTTTTACATTATAACCCACCAACTTGAAATCGTGGTTTCTTTCTAGTTTTAACGGATGTTTGAAGTCAAGTCATTTGATGGAACCAGTATTGGTTAGATGCATAATTTCTCATTTGTTTGCACATACAGCAACTTGCAAAAGAATACAATAAATACTAGAGAGATATGCATGTGCATGTCAGCAGTAGCCGTTAAATAGCGTGGACGAGGGTGTGTTGTGGAGCCCACAGCATGTTATGTTCACATGGGTTTCGTTGTTGGAACTTCGGTGGGCCGTGGTGCAGCATTAGATGGGTGATGGTGACATTTTTACCATTTCTACTCTAAAGATTAAAAAATTAATATTTAATTAAAAAATTAATAATATTTTTTATAAAATAAAATGATTTAATATTACTAAAAGAATAGAATAAACTCATAGAAGCAAGAGAAGGGGGTGGGTGGTCTCTTACCATAATGAAGGTCCAACCAAGTCATAATTTAAATATAATATACTTCCTTTTCATCCACAAAATTCTATATAGAGAGCACGCCCTCTTCATTCCAAAGCGGGGCTAGAAATTAGAAAGTGTTAAGTAATTAATGGTTTGGCTTAACTAAATCCAAAAACAAATTATAATATTAAAAACTTTTATTAATTTATAAGTTTAATCTCTCACGAAATTGTTAATAGGTAATAAATAAAAACAAATTATAATAATTAAGAACTTTAATTAACCATTATCATAAATTTAATTTTCCATGAACATGTTAATGTTAATGAATCAATGAAAATAAATAACCCGTCGCAAGATTATGATGGGTTCTTGTATGGGCTCATCAAAAGCCCTAAGCATATAACATGATAAACACATGATATATGTTAGGGGAATGCTCCCAATTTTAATCCTTTGAAGGGTCTTTTTTTTTCTAAGTGTTAATATTATGATTTAATTGTTTGTTTTTTACTATGTTTTAGTTATAGAAATTGACAACAAATTAAATAGTGTTGGTAAATTAAATATTTAAAGGTTATTGAGACTTTACAACCCTAGACAATGACACCATGATTTAACTTAAGCCATTAATGGAAACCTTCCTAGTTTTTAGTCGTCTCCCTCCTCCCTCCCATTCCCATTAACATGATAGGCTTCTCATCTCCAAAAAAACATCCTTTATTAATCCCCTTTGGCGTTTCTCATGATTTCTTCATCACCACCCCTCGCCCCCCCCCATTTAGTAGACCAATAGTGCAAAACCCTTGTTCGACATTATTCCTATAAATCCCAATAGAATTTTTTCTCCTTATCTTCCCTACCGTGTCCCTTGCATTGGCACCCATTTAGAACCCTCTTGCACCTTCCTTCTCACATGCTATTTACCCTTTGTCTTGAACCCTACTGGACTTCCTCCTTGTTGACCTTATTCACTCCTTATCAGATTGGGAGTCCCCCTCAAACCCTTTCTCTAAACCCTTTGCTACTTCCTAGGTTCCTAGCTGAAATATGGATCTTCCCAAGTGCATAAAGATATGCCTTGGAGACATGCACTTTGATGTACATGATGAGCAGGTTTAGAGAACCATCCTCCAATATTCCTCTAGAGGTTTTATCTGAAAATTTAGTGGAGGGAATGAACTCTCTAAAAGGAAATGAAAGGACGGGCACCTGCTAAATGGGTGAAGACTTTAGGCTATGCATGTACAATTCACTTTAGCACAATGGGGTTCATAACCTTCCTCTTTAGAACTTAGTAAGATTGTGATAGAATCAAAGCATAAGGCTGTCCTTTACATAGTGTTTCTGACCTATACATCAAAGACTTGGTTCTTAGATTTTACCTAGCACGAGAAAGGATCACCAAGATCCCCATATATACCAAGCTTCCCAACTCACTCTTGCAATTTTGGACTCCAGAAATTCTCAATCAAATTGGAGATAAGATTGGGACAATCATCAAAATTGATGAGCATACATTGGAGATGGAAAATTTAGAGTTGCAAACATATGTGTTGAAATGGATCTAAATGAAGGTCTACTGGAAGGCATAAGACTAAACTATGGAGGAAGCTCCTATTGACAAAGACTTGTCTCCATAAATGTTCCATTCAGATGTAGATTCTATAGGGAGATTGATCATCTCCAATACAATTGTCCTAGGAGGATAGTAGATGGCAAGCATCTTGAGAAGCATGAGGAGGAGGAGTGCAGTATGAGTAAACCTTATTTCCCATCCTTTGGTGAAGAAACCTTAAAGGGCATAGACACTAGAAATAAACCTCTTGTCCTTGACCAACCCTCCTTGACCCCCTCCTCCTCCAAATCATTCAACATAGTTGGGAACCTAGAAGACATGTCTTATACTTTGAAAAACTTAAAGGAGGATAAAAAATGGAACAAGTGCACAATGGAACTTGCGGTCCCACCATATCAACCCTTTTCCCCAACCTCCCCTATCTCAAATATCCCCCCCATGGTTGGAATTTGATGGGAAAAATGAAAATTATGAGGCGTTTTCCCTATCAAATATGGTTTAGAAAATTGATGGCCCATCAAGAAAAATGGTTAATTTAGTTTCAAAAATATATTTTTAGTTGATTTTTTCTTGGAAAATGTCATGAGAGGTGATATTAACCTAAAATACTTGAAATTTTTCAAATATACTTATTACACTTTGTATTCTTCTCCAAATGCTCTAACTTCCTCCCATCCATTCTATTTGAATTTAGAAAGAGTTTTGGGCTTCTCCCATCCTTCTTGTGTAAATGAAGAGATTTGAATTTTTGTTGTTAGTGCTTATGTATACAACGAGATTTGGAATTATGCTTATGTATATAAAGAGATTTGAATTGATTTTCATTATCAATCGACATCACCATTTTAGTCAAAATGCATCCCGTAAAATCTATTGTGCCTATTGTAATATGGTTGAGTGGTTTTATTTGTTAAGAGGGTATTGTTGGCATAGGGGCAGACCCAGGGTTCAACACTTCAACATCGCACCAACAAAACCCTAACTACCGGCCCTTTCGGCAACACTTGCGAAGAAGGCAAAGTCTCACCCGAGGTAGAGGTAGGGGGGCTTACATGACTCAGGTGTCTGTAACCAAGCTGGTACACAGATCTGTGATTATAATACTTCGCAAAGTACTTAGAAGATAACATGCATTAGCTTATCAACTTCATTCACATTACAGAACAAACCCTAGGGATAGATCAATGCAGTAACAATGAAAAAATACACATCACGCTTAGCATCATAAGTTTGATCTAGCACCTTCAACATAAATAAAGCACTAAGAATTCATGAATCTATCTATCATATATAACAATCAATGCACTAATCATATTCACAACATAAACATCATAGCACAAAGAAAACCATCAACACATGATATACGTGGTTCACCCCAGTGTGGGGCTATGTCCACCAACCACTTCTTCTTCTTTATTAGGCTTCAATCTCTTACATGCTTTTGCTCTTGTGCACTAAGCCACAGAGCCAAGCTTCACATCGGATAGGTGACCTGTGCACTAAGCACCAGATCCACCTTCCCAAAATCAGGTCAAGGCATAGAGCCAACTCCTCTATCAAGCACAGAGCCTTACATACACAGTCTGTTGCACTAAGAAACCGAAAACTACTTGCACTTACCCTTGCAAGCTATCAACTCCTTTATACATTACATTCTTACTTATTTATACTTTTACATTTACAAAAAGGCCTAATCATGGGTAAACCCATGGGCCGACATCCCATAACCCATTACAAAACCCTAAGAACCCCATGCTTGGTCCACAAAGCCCACAAAACAAGTGATATCTGTGATCTCAGCTCCGCTTGGGTGATCCTTCCTCGATCACTACGTCAAATTCCAAAAAGTGGTCAAACCTGACCAAGATTTCCTCCAAACTTGGTCGAGGGCCAATAGGACCCCAACACTCACCTGTGACTCGTCCCAAGTCACTTAGATTTGGGCAGTGTTTCTTCGAAGGCCTTGAGCTTAGCTCGAGTTGCCTCGACTTGCTACTTTGCCTGAGCCGCCTGCTCAACGAGCTCTTGTATCATCTGCGGGCCCTTCCAAGCGCTGTTCCACTATCACAACCACTTGATCCAGTTGTGAACCTCGTCCTTCGATCTCTTCAAACACCGCGTAGGATTCCTCTGGCATCGATTGTAGACTCTGTGTGACTTCCATTACTCTGCCCTGGATGGCAGTAATCTGTTGCTGGGATGCGCGCTGTTCTTGTGATCTCTTCATTCTCTCGACTGTAGTGAGTGACTTCATTTGCGATTGAACTATCAATTCCTGCTGTTGTGCCTCTTGTAGCTGCGCTTCCAACTTCCTAAGCTCTGGATATTTTGCGAGGCGTTCATAAGTCTGCACACTTCTATCGCTCAGCTGTTTGCATTCTGAGGCGAGGGCTCTGATCCTTATGACTACACTCTTAGCGACTTCCTCCCTCTGATCGCACACTTCTTGCGAAGTGCTCGGTACTGCTTGAATCTCCAACTCCATTATCCTCACTTGAAGCTGTTGGATGGCCTCAACGAGCTTCACCACTTGAACCTCAACTAATTCATGTTCCTCCTGTGCCAAGCTTGGCACAGAATGAAGTGATCTGCTCACCACTTCTTTGACTGTAGTCTGCTCTGCGAGAAGCTAGTCCTTTTCCCCCTGTATCTTCTCTTTGTCTTCCTCGAGCATCACCCATAACTCATCTTTCTTGTTTTCATAAGCGGTTACACAGTACCATGCAACTCGTAGTTGCTCCAAGATCTCTTCTTTTTCTTGTTTCAAGGCTTCTGTAGCCTTCTCCTTCTCTTCTTGGAATCACCGAAGTTGAGCCTCTGTTGCATCTGCAAGTCTTCAAAGTTGGGCTGACACATTCCCCAACTCTGCAGTCTTTGACGGGGAAGGCACAGTAGGGACTGCGTGGACAGAGCGAATATCTTCTTGTACTTCGCTCAATTCCTTTTCTATCCTACCATATAGTTCATCCTGCTTCTCTCCATATCTATGCAAGATATCCTTAGACGCATCCTCCATCGCTCTATGGATCAAGCCAATGTCATCCTCTGTGAGCGTGGCCTCCATCTGGGGCTTACTAGCGTGGGTATTCTTTCTTACCAAATGTTTCTGTGGAGAAACCTTCCTCTTCTGCAGAGTTATTGTTTCGACAGGGGGATCTTTTGGTGAGGTAGCTTTGCCTTCTTCTTTCTTTTCTTCTTTATCCCCTCCTCCCTGTCCATCTACTTTGTCTCCTACTCTTCCTAGGGAGCCAGATCCATTTTCTTCAGAGGCACTATCTTCCTCATCAATCTCTACATCTTGGACTTCCTCCCTTTTCTTCTTCTTCTTCGTGCTGGTCAATCCAACATGCTCGACCTGGGTGACCAAGGGGCTTCCTATAATGTCAGCATCGGAGAGCTCTGCATCTACAATGGGTACAAGGAACTCCTCTGACCATTCCTTGGTGATCTGCTCCATGTCTTCGTCAGTCAGCTTGTAATAGGACTGCAATTTTTCCTTTCTCTCATCCTTGCGCGCAGTGATATATATGAAATGTGGATCTGTGTAGAACTTAGCGATTGGTCTGTACTAGTGTAAGGTGCGCGACGTCATGCATCGGAGTGGTTCTATGGCAACCTTCAGTTGCTGATAGTAGGCATGGAACACTGTGTTCGACTGCCATTTCTTCTACATGTCATTCGTATACCATAATGTAGAAAATCTAGCTGCCAATGGCTCTGATGGTTCAATTTCTGGAAAAGTTGCTCCCTCAGGCATTTTCCAAGCGACAAATGCAATCAACACGAGTAACCATCTGAAGTGGAACTCATATCCCTGATCCCGCGCTTCGCGATAGTATTTCTCAATCTCGTTGACGAGGTAAATCGCCCAATTCATTTGCATTCCCTCCACGCATTTCCCTGCGAGGTCCACCACGAACCCGATGACCTGCGTGGGGAAATTCTTTCTTACAAGATTTCCAGCTATGAGTTGGCAAGCGAGGCACATTGCACCATCCTAGATAGAGGCTACCTTGCAGTCTCGATTTCCCTTTTCTACTTATCTATATGCCTCTTTGATGCACTATGCCAGGGAGAGATCCAAGGTCTTCCCTGGGTAGAACTGCTAACGGTCGGGTCCCTGCATGCTCAATCCTGTGATTAAGTGGATCAACGCTAGATCCACAGTAATCCGCCTGTCGAGCCGCATGTATCCACCATGATAACATGACAAGAGGATTTAATGCAAGCGTTAACCTCTTGATGTCGGCCAAAATAAGGAATCTTCATCATGTTGAGTATAGTGCACTGCGCTAGCTCCTTTATCCACGACTGAGCAACAATGTGAGGATTCTTCCCTATGGTCTTCGTTAAGTATCTATGAGGGGCGAGAATGGCATAATTATTTCTGTCTCCAAGGTTAAAGTCACTGTTCTTTAGGGATGGGATCTGTCCCAACTGGCTTCCAACTACGCGTATCCCCTTTGGGATGTACACGGTGATCAAAGTGTACTCGTAGTCCTGTGGGATGCTGTCATGGTTAACCGTGTTGGCCAAAGGTGGTATATAATCAGGTAAGATCGTCGGGATCTGCTTCGCATTAGCCAGATCGTTGTGATTCTTACTTCGCTTCTCAGTCGCGGGGTTAGTACGACCCGAATGTCGTGCAGTCGAAGGGGAAGCCTGTAGTCCCCTAGTTGACGATGCCTGAACACCTTCAGAAACAACTCTGTCAGCCATAAACTTTTTAAGGACCTCTTCCATGGACTTCTCTAACTCAGTTTGTTCACCCAACATTCTCACTTTTAAATGGATAAGTAGGGGTAGGCGAATGGACAGGCGGGGTACGCAAGTGGATGGCGATGTCTAGGTTCTTAAATCAAAACTCGACACACAATCAGTTCTCTGTTAGCAACGTTAATCTCGAATGGCGAAATGTGGTCCCGACGCAATGTCTAATGGGTTAAATAAGCGAGCATCGCAATAGATCCTTCTAACGGGTAGGAATGCTTCCATTAATGTGAATCTGTCCACTATAGCATAGGCTTAACGTCCCAAACACGGTCTATTCTCCCACAAATGCGTTTCCTAGCTGTTCCAGAGCGTCATTGTTAGGACCACGCTATGCACCTTTTTGCCTATACCTTTTGTCATTATTATACCTTTCATCACTAGTATTTAGACTCACATTATCACCTCACCTGATCATTCCAAGGTATACAACGTCCTTTCTCATGATTATATGCTTAATCTGTTTTGCATAACACTTTACATTACTTTT
>JASDQU010735699.1:10488-20840 GCA_032191745.1 Picea mariana
CTCTATTCACATGTTCAAAGTATATACTCACTAGGAAAGAAGATCACTCCATCAATTGAGGCATCCAATGCACACTAAAGGTTAACAAAGACTTGATTAAAGGTGAAGTGTCCCACTTTAATTGACCTTGTGCCTATTCTAAAAAAAGAGCTAGTGTAAGCTCATTTTCCTTGGAGAATAATACAACTGGCACATTCCCCTTATTTGACAAGATCAACACCATCCTTGAGAGGTCATTCATATTATTCAATACATGTCTTGAGGACATGGCTATAACCACCAAGGGGCCTCTCTTACACTTACCCATGAGATCCACTTTTGTGGAGGACTACTACATCTTGGAGACATCGTACATTGCTTGGGAGTGTTGATTTGGTGGGGTTGGCCCCATTTTTAAGTCTTTACTTGTGTTTTGTGGAGAAGACCTACACGTCCACTTGGAGAAGACTTGGAAATCTTTGTTCGCATGATTTGTGGAAGTTAGTTGATGATACACCCCTAGAGAAGCCTTTCGAGGCTAGATGTGCACCTTGGGGCTAATGTATTCCCTCACTCGAGGAGACGTCCCACTCTTTGAGGGGTCATTTCATCTTAATCATTGTACAAGTAGCTTGACCAATCTATTTTATTGTATGTTAGACTAGATAGTTGGAGAAAAGTGTATTTTACTTCTCCATCAGCTACATTTGAGGATCTCACATGAGATAATAATATTTTATTTTAAAGGAAGGTGAGAATCACTCTATAAAAGGAGGTGTCTTCCTCATTTCTACTCATGGTTGGATTGGGGGAGAAATCCCTTTGAACTTAATTGAAAATATTTTGGAGACCTTTTATCTTTTTGTTTCACACTATGGATGGCTAGCTAGAGCTCTCTCTTGAAGATCTTGTCTTGTGGATGCTTTGCAATTGATGGATGTCCATGGATCAATGGTCTTGTGTGTGATTTGATGAGTGAGTGGTTCTCTCCATCCCCTTGTGGTATTTTATATTGAATAGTTGCAAGTGTGGTGTTACTTCTCTAGTGTTGGTGGTGTACCCACTTTCCCTTTTCTTGATAGGTCCCTTCTCAAAACTATTGGAGGATTACTAGTGGAGGATCTTCCCCTTTATCATCTTGAACCTTGTTGGGATACTATGAAGATTTTTCAAGGTTTGAAGTTGTCAACCCTATATATCATCTTGGTTTCACTTGTAACTTCTAAAGGAGGAGCCTTAGTTGACCCCATATACCCATTAGAAAGACACTAATATCCAATCCCTCCATCAACTCTATTCGCCTAATCCTTTCAAAAAATTGTTTTGTTGGATTTACTCTTCATATCACCTTTGAATTCAATGCCATAAAATCCCAACAATTCAATCCTAGGGAATCATCCCTTCAGCCAAAGGAGAGTCGAACTAAAGTGTAGAAGAGGGTTGGTGAGGTAACAGTGACCCCGTCTTACTTACATCAAAACCTCACTTGAGCTTGAGGAATTTATCTCAAGAAGTGCAGGTTTGTGTGATAACAGGGACCAAACCCTTGTTTATGCACATATAAGGGTTGAGAAGATAGAATATTAGTTTGAAATGAATGAACACTTTTACATTTAGAAGTGGGAGTTTAATGAAAACCCTACTACACTACCTAAATATGTCAAGGGTAAAGTTGCAATAAGAGAATTGTGTAAAATGGATAGGAATTATGAATAGATATTTCAGTGGCAAGAAGAGGAAATAAATAAACTTGAAACCCCAGAATATTTTAGTGGCAAGAAGAGGAATTAAACACACTCGAATACCCCCATAGAACCAGGAAATGGAAGTTTACAATAAAGATAAGATAGATAAATTAGTAGCAAAAGCTTACCAATAAGAACTTGATTTTATAATTGTCATGTCCCCATTTTTGGGTTCCCTTGTTCTGCAATGGAAATGACTTTCATGGCTTGTCAGTGAGGAAAAATGGAGTCAAAAAGGGTTATCTAATGTCACTTAGTTAGGAGATGTTATGTTTTAAAGTGACATTAAGGAAATAAAGTAACTTTGATTAATATGTTACTTAAACATTATTAAAGTGTATTTTAATCTTAAAGTGAAAGTAAAAGGAGAATAAGGGTCACATTTGATTTAATCAAAAAGGGGAAAGTTCTAGAAGACATGGAAGAAGGATAAAAGGAGGGGTAGCCCTTCACTTTGGCATTATGTTTTGGATTGATCTCTTTGGAGTGCTCTTGGAGCCAAAGTTTTCGTTAGGGTTTTGGAAAAAGCCTTCCATTGTAGTTTTGTTTCAGTGGTGCAAGATCCAGCGTAGCTAGACAAAGGAGGAGGATCCATTCAGGATCTTCACTTGAGCTTCATCTTACGATTTGGCATCATGTTGGAGAGGGTTTGGAGGTTGGAGTTAGTCCTTGTATAGTTTATAGGAGGAAGTTTCATCCATTGAGGAGGTTGTGGCACCATTCAGGTTTTTGCTGGTTATTGTGTGTTTTTTATTCATGTAATGCAGCTTCCTTGGCAGCCATTAGAGACTTGTTGTATTTTGGATTCCATTCATAAATAAAATGTCATGGTGACATTTCCATTGCATGTATACATGTAATAATTGCAAAGTGTTTGATGAAATCATTTTATGAGAATGAATGCAAAATATTTGTGGAAAAATAACATAATTGCATAGATATTCATAGTATCCCTGCATAGCTTCATTGGGGATATTACAGTGGTATAGAGCTGAATCTCTTGCCAACCTAAGGAAAAACATAGATACCAAATCCAATTTGAGCCGTGAGGACAAAAAGAGGGAGTTGTTGTGGAGAAGTCGTGTAGACAAAAAGAGGGAGTCCATCTCGGGTTCCCAATTCGAGCTTCGTTTTGTGTTTACCTTCAGTTATTGTTGCAGTGATCTATGGAGGGCCGAATTGTCTTGTTTGCAGGTCGATTTATCCTTTTACTGGTCGTGGAAATCACCAATAGGTTTAGGAGGGCCGAGACCCTTCTCATCTGTTAGATCGTGGAGCGCAGGGGACCGTGGAGGCATTAGAACAGGGCCGTGAGCCCTTAAGGAGCCGCATGGACTAGGAGAGAGGCCGCAGGCCCAATTTTGTGGAAGGGACAGTCTATATTCTTTTTCTACTGAGCAGCGACGAGAGGAGGAGGTCGCAGGCTCCATTTATTGTACAGCAGGGATATAGAAAGGGTCAAAGAACCCCATTGGGTGAGAAGCCATTTCCATATTGTTGTAGGTTATCTTCAACTGAGGAGGAAAGCGAACTGACAGATAAGGTTAGCATCTTGATTGGCTTCTTTTACAGATTTGTGTGGCTGTAGGAAGGCCACGATTTGCTTGGACAGGCCATGGGACTTTTACTAGATAGACCGTGGGCATATTGGAGATCTGTAGCACTTGGAGGTGGTCGTGAGATTGTTTGAACAGGACAAGAGACTGTGTGGGAGACTCATGGCACTCAAGGAGGCTCACTGGAGTATCTAGGAGGGTCGGTTACATCCCCTTTGGCAGGGTAGAGCTACCAGAATGAGTCGTGGGGATATTTTGAGCGACGAACCTCCCTTTTGGCGGGTTGTGAGGGTTCTGCAGACCATAAAGGAGGGTTAAGAGGTCCCATCGTGGCATTTGGCAGAGTTGGGCAGCAACTTCAGTAAGGTTTGAAGGCTTGGGAAGCCAAGAGGAGGACGATCCATCTTCTATAGAGGACCCTGGCAGTATCACATGTTTCTTTATTTAAGCTTTGTGGTGTTTGTTGTTAAATTGCAGTTGCTCTAGCAGCCTTAGGCACTTATTATTATTGTATACCAGACCCATCCATAATAAAATGCCATGAAGTCTCTCTTTATTCCATGTGCACATAGATGTATGCTATATGTGTGATGAAATAGTCATGAATAGAATGTATGCAAATTGTTTAAAGTTGCTAGCCCTCATAAAACATTGTAATGCCAAGTTGTTTGGAAAAACACATAATCATAATCTCTTAAAGTAGACAACAAATCATTAATACCCTATAGAAATCAGCATTGCATTTCATGGACAAGGATTTGTTTCAATGAAACCCCAAAGCCACAAACTACTAAATTACTAAAGCTTTGTAACAACCATGATGCAGCGGCTTAAGAAGATAAATCTAGAACATTTGGATAAACTTTTGAGGAAGCTAGAAGCAAATAAAAACAAGCCTTACTACCAGGAGTATCTAAAATTGGGTGAGGAGATCTATGCAGTTTTGCCCTTCAAGAGTTATTACACTCTTTGGTACGGAAGCTAGCCCAAGAATTTGGACGAGGATTATTTTAAAAGCTCAGGGCAGGAAGTGAAGAAGGATGAGCATGAAGAACAAGTGGAGGAGCATGCATCTAGCCATGAGGAGGATGTGTGCATAAAGCAAGATCGAACAACATCCTATGATACATCATCAGAACTAATTGATGAGGTTGATGACAATAGTGTGTTAGATGGAGAAGATGAGGATACCACATCTTGCCCTACTTATTATGACTATGAGAAGATGTTCCAATCAGTTGATGTTGAGGAGCCAACATATTTCCATGTGTATGATGTTGATGATGAGGAGGGTTCAAGCGTGCTAGCATCCAACCATGGCGTGGATTTAGCACCCCATCCTATTTATGACAGGTATGATGATGCATGCATGGAGGATGACAACGAAGGGGATGATTTGGTGGATGAGAGCATATCAGAAAACTTGTATGAGGAGAGTAGTCCATATTGCACGGTATCATCTAGTGAGTCGGATGATCCCTTGTGTGACAGCTCACACCATGTTGATGAATTAACATTGTGTGATTTAGAGAACCGACTATTGGTCATAGAGGAGCAAATTGTGCAGGTGTTGATGAGGGTAGATGGTGCTCATAAGTTTATTGAAGACCTTATGTGGAAAACCCAGTTGGAGGAGAGGCAAAAGGGAGTTGCAGATGGAGTCACTAGTAACCAATTGTGCATCATCAAAGTGGCACTAGAGCGTATGAAATTCAATTACTTAAAGTTTTTCATGGATAGGGACCTTGCCATTAAGTTCATTGAAGATAAGGAAAGGGAGGTTGAGGAACTTTTGAGTTTGGCGCACTCTTTAGCAGTGACAGTAACATAGATTCCATCATCTTTGGTAGTTGTGACACTTGAGGGTGTGAGTGGCACTCATGATTCGAGGGAGGGGCCTCTTGTGACGATCCTACAAATGGAGCATTCAGAGTTACATGTGTTGAAGGAGAGGTTTGACCATGCACTTGTTTTGCATTATGGAGATCATGAGTCACTTCTGTTGGAGAGCCCACTAGAGGCTCAAGGCTTAGCTACAGAGAAGATAGTTGGGCACACTTCTTGCAGACTAGACCGCAAGGAAGTATATGCATCCATGGATTGGGTAGACAGGTATATGACAGATATGAGTATTCTCTAGGGAACAAGTTCTAGTGGCATCAACAGAGTGATGGATACAGTAGCACCTACATGATACACGATGGTAGAGGATGATTCAGTGATGGACAACAATATCCAGGGGTATTCATTGGCACAAGGGAGTGCACATTGGTGTTGTGGGTTGTTTCCACCAGGGAGACCTCCAGATGGAGTTTTCGAGCATATCATTGAGTTGAGATTACCCAGGATCAATGAGTGGATGGGTAAGCCTCAGGGAGCAACATATCCCTTGATGATCGATTTACATCTGGGATATCATCAGATGAGGATCAAGGTAAAGGAGAGTCACAAATCTGCTTCCATATTTTGTTATGATCTCTTGTTCATACACTTGGGTTCGACCAACGTACTAGTCACTTTCCAGCCTTGCAGGCAGTTCCATAAGCACCTATTGATGTTATTTGATGCCCTCATTATATACAGTGGGACATGGGAGTTTCACCTGAGTCAGTTGGATGAGATAGATGGCATTGCAGGCATGTCAGAAGTCTTTCATTGGGACCATGTGATCTATGTGGATCGGTTCACAGATATTTTAGCAGGCATTGGGAATGATGGAATTCCAATTTGGTTGTGGGATCCTAGCATTCATTGGAGTGATAGATTGCTTCAGATGATGAGGGTGAGCGATAGGGACATGCCAGTGATTGGTTTGTGTCAATGTGGGGATGTTGTGAGAGGAGTTGTTGAGCCTTTTTCTGTATGGCGAGGTAGATTTTCCCTCACGATACCTAGGATTGAGTCTATCTGTGGATTGGTAGGCTTAGACATCACCTAGATGCCTTGGCGAGACAGGATCTAGGATAGTGAGTTCAATCCTCTCAGGGATTTCAGCTTGGGGGTTCAAGAGAGGAGAGCATCGTCTAAGCATGGTGGTCAAACGATTATGATCAGATGGGTGCAACATCAGTATGGTGGGTCCTCTCAGAGATTAGCTTGGGGCCCTGTAACTGCAGTCTTTGATAGCTCGATGATCGATATAGATGAGATGATCAGTTTTTTCTTTCCGAGTTTTACTCTTGGGATGCTTAGGTTTAACTGCTTGGAGGAGTGGTCTTCTGAGCAGTTGACCAAATTTGTGTAGCTTTTGATTGTCTGGCTTATCAGAGGCAATCAGATGGATTCTTGTGTTAGCACCTCGTAGATTAGGGCTACCAATAGAGGGTGCTTCACATCATACAGGTTAGTGTGGGACCCTGGTGACTTTACCGTTTATAAATCGACCCAAGAGAGGTTCACATGGAGGGGCTTTGCAGACGATGTGTTGAGAGATTTTCAAGACGATGCCTGAATGATTGCAGTAGGTTGGGGGTGTTGAAGTATTAAGGATTTCCCTTTTGATACCTGGAGGTTAGGTGTCGTTGATGCCCTATCAGTTTGTGACCACATAGACTTCTCTGGGATGTTTGATTTTAGAGTTGATTCGGTTGACTTTATTGAGATACACTGGCAGGACATTATCCTTGATACTGGGGACGATTCTTTGTGGAATTATAGCTTGTGGATGCAGGAGTGGAGGATGCAGTCTAAGCAGGAGGATCAGATATTTATGATCAGAGTGGCGCAACATCACCATGATGGGTCATTTATGGTGATAGCATGGGACCCTGGTATTTTATGGGTTGATAGTTTGGCAGATGGTATAGATGGGAGAACCAGTTCTTACTTTTAGGAGGCCCCTGGTGTTAGTGTTGAATTTTCAATATGCTAGGCTCAAGCATGAGGTTTATTTAGATTTTAGCATTTACTTGAACCATAAACAAATGCATCTACACCATTCACAATTGTTGCAATAACCAAAATCACAAGAAGAATAACCATGCACAAGAACACAATAAATATCATGGGAAACCCTTCTCAAAAAGGGAAAAAAACCTAGCAATCCTTTGCTATATTCTCAAGAGAAAGACCTCCCACACCATCGACTTAGCACACAAAAGGGTGCTCTCCAAAACCAAGAAGCTAGTGCCCAAGAGAGGTGTGCACTTTAGCCCTAGAAGATGTACTTGCTGAAATTTCCAAATGACAAGTGATTTTGTGTGTTTCCTCAATGGGGAAATCACCTTTATTTATACTAGACTGGACACATAAAAAATGGTGTTTATTGGCACAACAGGGCCGACCTCAATAACTTAGAATATAATTAATAATTACAATAAACATTAATTATATTTCACATATGGTGGAGCCGACCTGTACCCTTTACATCACAATTAGGGTTACAGGGAAATCTAACTCTCAGACAATATAGCAAGGGATCTCACACACCCACTAGTGCTCAGCCAACAGGGGCGCGTCCACCTGTGCTCAGCCACAGGGACGTCCTACTCAACAAATTTCTCTCTCACTAAGTCCACGGGAGAATCATATGGAATACCATCTCAAGCCTGACTCAACTAAGTCCACAAGGTAGGAGACCACACGTCATAACAACTCAGTCCAGAGTCTGACACACACCCATCACATGGGCACCTTCACCCCTCATAGGGGTACACATCATCTCATCTCAAAGGGCACACCCATCTCATGGCCATCCTCACCCCACACAAGGGCATACACATCGACACACCCATATCATGGGCATCCTCACCCCACACGGGGGCACACAACATCCCATCTCAGTCTCAGAGAGGAAGGACACACCCATCACATGGGCACACCCAACTCATGGGCTCTCTCACATGTCGTCTCACTCGGTCTCAGAGGAGAACGTGTCTTGGAAGATGTCTCACAAAGTTGTAATCATCAACACTCCCTCTCATCTAGGGAGGCATTCTCCACCAGGGCAAGTCTCTCAAGGAAGTACTTGAACTTCATTTGGGCAAGCGGTTTGGTGAAGATATCTGCAATCTACTCATGTGTAGGAATGTATTGCACATGTACTGCTTTCCTCTGCATGATGTCTCTGATATAATGATATTTTATCTCAATGTGTTTCGATTTATTGTGAAACACAGGGTTCTCAGAGAGCTTCACACAGCTCTGGTTATCACAATGAATAATGGTAGGATCCATCTCGTGATCAAATAAATCTATCAGGAGCTTGTGAAGCCACACTGCTTCTCGGACTACCACACTCAACGCTATATACTCTACTTCTACGGTGCTCAAGGCCACAAAGCTTTGTTTCCTGCTGCACTAGGAAACTATGGTAGACCCTAAGGTAAAACAACAAACAGATGTGCTCTTCCAGTCCACTACGCTCCCTGCCCAATCTGCATCGGCATATCCCTGCAAACTCATGTCTACACTTGAGTCATATCTCAGGCCATGTCCAACTGTGCCTCGTAGATATCTCAATACATGCTTCGCTACTATCCAGTGAGTCTGTCTCGGTCATGTATCACGAATCCATCTGGTTGCTCGATGTAAACTTCTTCATCAATATCTCCCTTTAGAAATGTTGTCTTTACATCCATCTAATGTAGTTTCCAACCCATGGATGTAGCTAGTGCAATGATAGTACGGATGGAAGTGTATCGGGCTACTGGAGCAAATGTCTCATCATAGTCAATTCCCTCCACTTGTGAGAATCCTTTGGCTACAAATCTCGCTTTGTATTTCTCGACACTTCCATCAGTTGCATGCTTGATCTTATAGATCCAATTGGAAGTCACTACAGACTTCCCTTCTGGTCTCAGAAGAATATCCCACACATCATTCTTCAAGATGGACCGATATTCTTCAGTCATGGCATCTTGCCATACCTGCTGACATGTTGCTTCTCCATGACAAGAAGGCTCAGTATCAATGATGCGGCTCATGGCTGAAAAATAGCTCGAAAATCTCTTTGGTCTCTTTCTCTCTCGGAATGTGCCTTGAGGAGTTGCATGGCCCTCTACCTTCTGTAGAGTTTGTCGAGCCCAGGCAGGCCTTTTATGTCCTACTACAATGTCTCTGGGGATATCAACTGGATCAACTGGATCAATGGTTGTCTCCCTCTAAACTGTTGAAAGGGAATAAGGTATCGTCTCTTCCTTCTCCTTAAATATTTTGACTCTCTCTTAGTCAAGTGACTCCCTTTGAAGTCTGAAGGATAGATATCTTCCTTTTCCTCTTAGCTAACTTGGAGATATTTCATGTCTTCTCAGGTCCTCTACTTACTCTACAGTATTTTGATGACCTTCGTACTAGGATAATAACCAAGATGGCCTCCCATAGGGATAACAACCAAAATGGCCTCCTGTACTAGAGTAATAATCAATCAAGAAAAATTGGACTCTCGTACCAGGGATAATGGTCCAAGTCATGAGGGCTCCCACACTAGGGATAATACCCTTCATTATCAAAATCCAATCAACTACAGGTTAATGATTAAATCAAATAAGAAATGTAGTACAACAACTTACCCTAGTCTACAGTCATGCTCAATCTTGTATTAGGTTTTCATGAGAAAGGTTAGAGGAAGTAATCCTCATCTCTCATGTCTTCATCTTTCTAAGGTGGGTCTAGATCAATGTCAGCGATGGAAGCATATTGTCTTCCTTTCTTTCTGGTAGGACAATTTCTTGCAAAGTGTTCATACTTGTCACATCTGAAGCACTGGATTTTTTTGACATGTATTTTTTTTATCATAGCCCGAAGTTGATGAAGTCTTCTCATCTTTGAATGTTTGCCTAAAGTTTCTTTTATTTCTTCCTCCTATCTTTGTATGAAGTGCAAGAGCATGATTTTCATCATGAGGGGAGTCTTCCACTCCTCTAGCTATAAGTCTGATTTCTTCTTGGGTACAGTCTGTGTTAATTTTTTCAAAATCCCACCCAGTTTCAGTCTCGCTGATTTTTCAGTCAAATTTAAATGCTAAATTTAATTTCAGCACTGTTTCATCATATGCTACAGCCGTGGTGTTTCAGCATCTGCTCCGCGGTGTTTCAGCATCAGCATATGCTACAGCCGTGGTGTTTCAGCATCT
>JASDQU010735699.1:26091-51814 GCA_032191745.1 Picea mariana
GTGAAGAAATGATTCCCAATATTTTGGAAGATTATTGAGAGTGGTCAAAACAAGTTCTATGTCTGATATGATTTCTCCAATGGCACCTAGTTGATCTTTGATCTCTGACATTTTCATAAAGAAGGTAGCAATGGTGTCACCTTTTGTCATCCTGATATTTTGAAGTTGGCCCTTCAATGTAAGAGCTCTGAGGGTGTTGTCCCTCTCAAACATATTCTTCAATGCTTCATACATTTTATAAAATGTCTTCATGTTGGCAATGCGAGGCAGGAGATGATCTCTTACTAAGTAGATGATTATCTTCCTTCCCTTGACATCATCTCCCTTCCTCTCTTCCTTCTCTTCATTGGTAGTTGTTTATGGTAAAGCTTTGTGTATCACCCACAATAGTTCTTCCTCTTCAAGAGTGATCTGAAGTCTTGACTTCCAAGAATTGAAGTTGCTTGCTCCATCAAGCCTATCTTCCACCAAGGTTATGTTCATCATATTTTCATATTCTTCACAAACCCTTACCAACTGGGATAGGAAACCTAACGACTAGGATAGGCTAGCAATTTTAGATTTCGTTGGGATTATGACTGCCAACAATAAGCCTTGAAAGTCAGAAGAATACTGGTGAGTTGAAAATCTCCTTCAATGAGTTGCAGAAACCCTAAATCTGAATTTTCTGCATAAAATTGCGAAACCCTAGGGCCAAAAATCCAAAATTCTCATAATTGCAATCTGAAGCTAGCTCGAGGTGCGTTGAGGGAGGTCGTACACCCCTATGCAAATTTTAGCCCCAATGTCCAATTATAAGGTGCTGAAATAACCAAACAAGAGAGGGCCATACGGATTTCTGGAAACCCTAGGAGGGTCGTACGGTTCCGTAGAAGAGAGAGGACAACTGCTAGAAGCTTGTGAAATGGCTTCTTCAAGACCTATGCTCTGAAACCATGTTGAACTTTCACTATGTTAGGCTCAAGCATGAGGTTTATTTCAATTTTAGCATTTACTTGAACCATAAACAAATGCAGCTACACCATTCACAATGGTTGCAATAACCAAGATCACAAGAAGAATAACCATGCACAAGAACACAAGAAATATCTCGGGAAACCCTTCTCAACAAGGGAAGAAAACCCAGCAATCTGTTGCTATATTCTCAAGAGAAAGACCTCCCACACCATGGACTTAGCACACAAAAGGGTGCTCTCCAAAACCAAGAAGCTAACGCCCAAGAGAGGTGTGCACTTCATCCCTAGAAGATGTACTTGCTGAAATTTCCAAATGACAAGTGATTTTGTGTGTTTCCTCAATGGGGAAATCACCTTTATTTATACTAGACTGGACACATAAAAAATGGTGTCTATTGGCACATCATGGCCAACCTCAATAACTCAAAACATAATTAATAATTAATAATTACCATAAACATTAATTATCTTTCACATATGGTGGAGCCGACCTTTACCCTTTACATCACAGTTAGGGTTACAGGTAAATCTAACTCTCAGACAATATAGAAAGGTATCTCACACACCCACTAGTGTTTAGCCACTAGGAGCACGTCCACTTGTGCTCAGCCACAGGGATGTCCTACTCAACATATCTCTCTCTCACTGAGTCCACGAGAGAATCATCTGGAGTATCATCTAAAGCCTAACTCAACTGATTCCACAAGGCAAGAGACCACACGTCATAACAACTCAGTCCAGATTCTGACGCACACCTATCACATGGGCCCCTTCACCCCTCACAGGGGTACACATTGTCTCATCTCAAACGACACACCCTTCTCGTGGGAATCCTCACCCCACATAGGGGCACACAACGTCCCATCTTAGTCTCAGAGAGGAACGACACACCCATCACATGGGCACACCCAACTCATGGGCTCTCTCACAGGCCTTCTCACTCAGTCTCAGAGGAGAATGTGTCCTGGAGGATGTCTCACGAAGATGTAATAATCAACAGTTATCACATTCCAGGACAATATTGTAGGAAATAGGTGCTCTACATATTTCGTATTGGCTTGGGACCCGAGGATCATCATTAGTTTCACTTTGGTTCATTTTTTTGTTCCTATGGGTGTGATGGCATTGCTTGAGGACAAGCAATTTTGGGGAAGGGAGTATTTGTCATGTCCCCATTTTTTGGTTCCCCTGTTTTGCAGTGGAAATGACTTTTGTGGCTTGTCAGTGAGGAAAAAGGGAGTCAAAATGGGTTTTCTAATGTCACTTAGTTAGGAGATGTTCTGTTTTTAAAGTGGCATTAGAAATAAAGTAACTTTAGGTTAATAAGTTACTTAAACATTGTTAAAGTGCCTTTTAATATTAAAGTGAAAATAAAAGGAGAATAAGGGTCATTTTTTATTTAGTCAAGAAAGAGAAAGTTCTAGAAGGCATGGAAGAAGGATAAAATGAGGGGTAGCACTTCACTTTGTCATTATATTTTGTATTGATCTCTTTGGAGTGCTCTTGGAGCCAAGGTTTTTGTTAGGGTTTTGGCAAAACCCTTCCATTGTAGTTTAGTTTCGATGGTGCAAGATCCACCCTAGATAGACAAAGGAGGAGGATCCATTAAGGATCTTCACTTGAGCTTCATCTTGGAATCATCTTGGAGAGGGTTTGGAGGTTGGAGTTAGTACTTATGTAGTTTATAGGAGGAAGCTTCATCATTGAGGAGGTCGTGGCACCATTCAAGTTTTTGTTTGTTATTGTGTATTTTTCATTGATGTAATGCAACTACCTTGGCAGTCATTAGAGACTTGTTGTGTTTTGGATTCCATTCATAAATAAAATGTCATGGTGAACTTTCTATGTCATGTGTACTGGTAATAATTGCAATGTGTCTTACGAAAGCATTTTATGAGAATGAATGCAAAATATTTGTGGAAAAATAACATAATTGCATAGATGTTCATAATATCCATGCCTAGATTTATTGGGGATATTACAGTAATCCCTAGGCTTGAAGATTATGATATGGTCAATGTACTCACGATTAGGTACATGGATAAAATCTTTTGCATGGAGAAGGGAGTGTTTTTGTGAAGAAGGTATTATAAGAGTAAGCAAATGCAAAAACTAGGGTTTATCTTTCATTATGCCTTAGATCCCAAAGGATGCCATAGAAAATTTTGTATCAAAAGGGATGGAGAGAGTGGAATGATGGGACTATAGCTTTGGGTTCCAAGAAAATCAAGAAGAATTGGGGAAGGAACAAACCTCTTAAAACCATATGAACTCCATGAAGTTTGAAGTATATTTGTGAAACTAGAACAAGATGGATGGAATGAGGAAATTTCCATTGAGGTGGGGAAATTTATTCAAGAATAGAATGGGAGAAGCAAGATGAGAGAACAACCAAGGGACGGAAGAGAAATACTAAATGAACTTGTAAGGGATAAAACAAAATAAAATTAAGACTAACCATTTTACCACCTAAGGAATCCAAGAAAGTGCAAGAAGAAGTAGAATCTTTGAAAGTCAATGGGACATCTAAGAAGGAACCTAACACTAGATCTTAAAAATAGGTAAGTACAACATCAAAATCCTTGAAACAAAATTACCAACTTAACGAGAAATGTGACCTCAAAACGAGAACTCTAGCCCTTAAAACCCATATTTTTTAATCAAAAACACCAAAATCAACCCCTAAATCAAAAGGTGGTACTACTAGTAGCACCCCCCTTTTTTAGGGTTAAAATTACAACATTTTTCAAGCATGGTCTTAAAAACCCATATCGTTGCTAACAAAAAACTTATAATCAACATTTAAATCAAAAGGTGGTGGTACTAGTAGCAGCTCGTTTTTTCTTTGAAGTTAAAATTATACATGATTTGAAACCATATCCTTCACAATTGGTACCATTGCAACAAAAAACTTAAAACCAACCATTAAATCGAGAAGTAGTGCTACCAGTAGCAGCCCTTTTTTTCCAAACTTAAAATTGCAACATTTTTTAAACAATGGTACAAAATATCATCATTGATGTAAACAAAATCATAAAATCAACCCTAAAATGTTCACTCATTTATGGTTAGTTTACCACTCCAAGCACAAGACACTACATATTGCATGGCGATATCCTTCTATAACTTAAAAGTTCAATATTACTTCCAAATATTTTTTAACTTTTAATTAAAAAAAACTCGATACAAATTATATTGAATGAAACATAAATTAAATCCTTCATAATCAAAACATATAATCCAACAAACATAAAAATGATTCAAAATTTTCTGTGAGATCATATATAAGTTAAAAGAACTCCTTTAGAGTTACAAACATTATATTGATAAAAAAATACATAAAATATTTCATACAATTTGGTTATATTATTCATAATCAAATCATATCATCCAAGAAACATAGAAATGATTCATAACTTCATGTAAGATCGTATGTAAGTTAAAAACACTCCTTTAGAGTTACCATATAAACATCATATTGATAATAAAAAAATACATAAAATGTTTCACACAATTTTGTTTTATTCTTCATAATGAAAACACACGATCAAACAACATTGACAAGGAATGATGAATAAAGTGTCGGTGCGTGCAACGATCAAGAAACTACAAGCTAGGGTTTGACATTCGTGGTCTCAACCGCGTACAGAATGGTTACCAAAGGGGGCAGGAGTGGCACCCCATCATACAAGCAGGTAGTGGTGGACAAGGGGAAAGGCCCACGAGGTGTTGGTTTCAAAGAACCGCCGACAAGCACCTCGGGATCAGTATCGGAAAAGAACCAAGAGAGCAACCAAGAAAAAAGGGATCGCATGGGGGAGCAAGCCAGAGAAGCCCAGAAGGTTGCGCAGGAACCAGCAAACCCCAATGGGGCAGATGGGCACAACCCATGTAAACCTAAAACAACAATGATACCCAAGGTTATACTGGAAGACCAACAAACGCAACTCTATCGGGACCAAATGAAGACGTATGCACTAATCTGCAAGTTCATGGAGTTGTGGCCCACAGAAAGAACGTTGTGCAACTAGATAAAATATCAATAAAAGCCAAGTGGAGAAGTGGAACTTTACCTAGGTTCGAAAGGATTATTCACACCAGTCTTCATGAACTTGGAGGACAAGGATAAAGTCTTTGAGGGGGGGAATACTTCCATCCCTCAGCAGGGTTGTACATGTGGTCGTGGAAGGAAAACTTCTCCCCAGAGAAAGAAATCTTTAAAAATGTCCCAGTCTGGCTGAGGTTTCACTCCTTACTGCTAGATTACTGGTTGTCGTCCACCTTTGAAGTAATCGAGAACAAACTTGGAAAATATGTTAAGACATCGAAAGCAACCCTAAAAGGGAGATATACATCCTATGCAAGGATCTGCATAGAGATGGATGTGTCGGGGCCACTCCTTGAAGCCATAAGCCTAGAATTCAGGGATGAGGAATGGATACAAAGCATCGATTACAAGCAGATCCCATTTAGATGTAGAAGATGCCATGAACATGGAGACTTAATCAGAGAATGTCCTCTCAATAAAAAAACAAGAAACGGAAAACATCAAAACGCAGCAGGATGAAGACGGGTTTGTAAAACCAAACCACAGAAATAAAGCAAAGCCCCTATAGAAAGCAACCCAAAATCCAAGACTAGACCAGAAGGACGGGACAGGACTAACCAAGGGGATGAAGGAGGAAAGGAGAATACAAAAGATAGAGTAGCTAGGGAACAAGAAACTCAGGAGAACACTGATATTCCAGGCAATAAGAGAGAACAGGGAGNAAGTAGGGAGTAGACAATGTGCCAATGGAGCAACTAGATCGTATCCAATACATTTTCCTTCTAAGGGAGGAAGAAAAATCCAGAGGGGTCAAGCGTACGCATAGCGAGATAGGACACTTGGGAATCAAAGTAGGCGAGGGAAACCCACAACATTCACCCAAGCAGATGAGGTGGAAGAAAGGCAGGAAATCAAACAGCGTAGCCCTACAAGAACTAGGAGCCCTGTTGATAAATTCAGGTAAGATTAAAAACCTATTTCCCAAATCCCCCCCGCATTTTTAAATTAATGTTATAACATGGAATATAAGAGGCCTAAATAGCCCACGAAAGCAAAGAATCCTTAAAAATAGATCGAGGAAGGAACAACCTGACCTTTGTTTCATTCAAGAGACAAAATGCATTGTAGACAGAATGGAAACAATCAATAAAAAAAATGGAGCAAGTACAAGATGTTGGTTGTCGAAGGCCAACAAATGGTCGGCGGTATACTCACCTTATGGAACCCACAATCACTAAACCTACTATCAGCTAAAACCATGAGACACACACTCTCGGTTAACATGCAAATTATAGGTAACACCGGGGGTATTATATGCACCAATGTGTATGGTCCCCAGAGGTTGGAGAAAAAAAGGAGAATGCTTGTAGACCTAGAAAATCTAAAGGCCAGATCCCGCAACCTCCATTGGATCTTGGCAAGGGACTTCAACATAATCATGACACTTGCGGAGAAGAAAGGGGGCACCAGGAGACTGGATAGAGATGCAGAGGAATTATCAGCTTTCATTGATACAACGAAGATGGTAGACATCAGAACCAGCAATGGCCAGTTCACCTGGAATAACAAATGAAGTAATCACTACCAAGTAGCTACAAGGCCAGATAGATTCCCGGTGTCAGAATCCATCATTCTGCAAGGACTAACTTTAGATTGCAACATCCTTCCATGGGGGGGTTCAGACCATTGGCCAGTCCAATTGGAAGCAAACTTCCAAACCACTCCAAAGAACAAACCTTTTAGATTTGAGAAATTTTGGATCGAACATCCCACCTTCAAGGAGAACATCAACCAATGGTGGCGGGAGGAATTATAGGATCAAGGGACAAGGATGTTAAAACTTTACAAGAGACTAAAGTACATCAAAAATAAACTCAAGAAGTGGAACAAGGAAATATTTGGGAACATAAACCAAGAAAAAAAAATATCGAGGATAGAATAAGGAAACTTCGGGAACTCTGCGTAGACGAGGGTTACATAGAGGATCGGAAAAGAGAAGAGATCCAAATGACCTAGGAATGGGAAGCAAGATGCCAGTAGGAAGAAACTCTATGGCGCCAAAAGTACAGAATCAGGTGGCTAAAGGAAGGGGAGCGGAATACCAATTTTTTTCATAGAACCACCATTGCAAGAAGAACCCACAACAAAATCCTGAAAATTAGGGATCAGGATGGGATCGAAAGAGAATCCCACAAGGAAATTGAAAATACATTGGTCAATCACTTCCAGGGGATAGCCCAGGAACCCAACCAAGATAGAACTGAGGCCATACAAAGGATAACTCAACACATCCCCAGGTTGGTCACAAAGGAACAAAATATCAATCTAAACAAACCCATAACAAAGGAGGAAATCGACCAAGTGGTCCAGGAGATGCCCAATGAAAAGGCCCCAGGCCCAGATGACTTCACACTGGAATTTTTCAAATCCTGCTGGGAAGTTGTTAAACATGACATTTATGGGGTGATGGAAGACTCCAGACGTTCGGCCTCCGCCTTGAAAGCATTAAATGCCACAATGATCACTCTAATCCCAAAAGAAAATGAAGCAAGGACCCCAGATCACTACAGGTTGATAGCTTTATGCAATGTAGTTTACAAGATAATCTCCAAACTCATAGCCAATAGACTGAAACCACTCCTACCCACGCTGATTTCACAGGAATAGGCGAGTTTCATAGAAGGGAGACAAATACTGGACAACATCATCCATGCCCATGAGCTTATACACACGCTCAAAAGCCAAAGGAGAGGAGGGATGATAAGCCAACTTGACCTGGCGAAGGCTTACGACAAGATTAGTTGGAACTATATGGCCAAAATGTTGGAAGCCTTTGGGTTTGAACAACACTGGATCAACTAGATTGTCAATCTAGTCTCAACTACAAGCTACTCGCTCCTAATTAATGGAGCCCCAGCAAAACCCTTCTGGACTTCGAGAAGAATCAGACAAGGAGACCCGTTGTCCCCCTTATTGTTCATTATGATGATGGAAGGGCTCAACAGAAGCATAAAAAGCGCAACTACAGCAGGGGAACTAAAAGGAATCAAACCTTTCGAAGATTGTCCAACCTCCACACACCAACAGTTCGTTGATGACACCCTACTCCGTGGCACACCCATGGTCAAGGAAGAAAAAACCTATAAAAGAACCTTAGAATAATTTGGGGAAGCCTCAGGGGCGGAGCTCAACCACTCCAAATCCATGATCTATTTCTTCAACACTAATCCTGCAATTCAAAGAAACCTATCCAACATTATGGGGTTTGAACGCAAAACGGTCCCAACAAAATACTTGGGAATTCCCCTAACAGATAGAGCTTGCAAAATGGAAACGTCGGAAGGAGTGATCAACAAACTGCATGAGAGGGTAAAAAATTGGACTTACAAAGCCCTCAACCTGGCAGGGAGGATTATCCTCACCAAAGTGGTTCTACAAGCAATTACGGCGTATATGATGTCAGTGTTCGTTGTGCCCAAAGGAATACTACAAAAGATAAGATCCATTCAAAGAGATTTCCTATGGCGAGGTGATGAAAATAAAAAGAAATGGACCTTGGTAGCCTGGGAGAATGTTGGCAGACCAAAAGTCAAAGGCGACCTGGGGTTACAAGACCCACAGGTAACCAACGAAGCCTACGGGGAAAAACTCTGGTGGAGATGGGTCAAGGACAAATCAGTACCATGGGAAAACCTATGGAAGGCCAAGTATGCCTAGAACATCAACGATCAAGACCGCATTCGACTCATGGGCACAAGGGAGGGATCAACCATCTAGAATCTCGCCTGGAACAACAAGAACTGGATTCATAAACACAGCTTTTGGGAAGTCATAAATGGTCAAACTACCAGATTCAGGGAGGATGCGTGGCAACAAGAACCCAGAATGGAGAATCAGGACATGGAGGAGATCCAACAGGAAATGACAGCGCAAGGAAAAACAAAAATCCATCACTACTGGAAGCCAAGAAATGATAGTGGCAGATGGAGGACCTCAGACAAACTCAATCCACAGAATATAGATTGTATCGCAACTCTAGCAAAAGAGGTGGAAGAGGAATTGGGGAAAAGGAAAATTGCAGTCTCAGAGGACGAGGACCAATTAAGGTGGCACAGGGAAAATGGTGGGGAATTCAACTTAAAAGAAACATAGTATTACATCGTGAACCAAGATCAAGAGGACCCAGCGCAATAGTGGGGAAAGATATGGAGCAGCTCCCAATGGCCAAAAATCAAAATGTTCGAATGGTTAGTTCTCCACAACCGAATTCTAACATGGGAAAATCTCGAGAAAAGGGGTTATATAGGCCCTTCTCGTTGCCACCTCTGTCAAGCTAATGAGGAAACAATCAATCACCTCCTCGATGAGTGCAGTTACACAACAAAGCTATGGGATTGGGCGGCATGCATCTATCGCCAGTCCAATAGAATCTGGGGCAACATCAACGGAACCATCAACAATTGGAATGAGAGTTACAGTGAAAATGAAATGGTGAACCTCTGTTGGAATCTAACGCCGATATGATCATATGGGAAATATGGAAGGAGAGGAATCGGTGCATCTTTAGGAATGGAAGCCTACCGGAAGGAAAGCTAAAGGATGCAATTATCTCACAAATATGAGAAACGGTGCAGAGCCACAACTGCAAGAAGGAAACAACGCAACTCACAAATCAGGACTCCCACATCCTGGAGTTTTTTCACCTAAAAGATGAGCGCAAAAACACAATGGTAGGGAAGGAACCGCAAGTGCCACTAAAAGACCGCAACTAGACCCCCCCTCCATTAGGGTTCCTCAAATTAAATTTTGACGAGGCGGAAAAAGGAAACCCAGGAGTGGCAGGGATGGGAGGGGTGATAAGAGACAGTGGTGGTAACATCATCCGACTGTATGCAAGGAGTATATAAATATGATACAGACCCCCCTTCTCTCCTAAGGACTGCAAAACCTCCTGGTCTAGGATCGATCAAGAAACTGAGTCTGGTTGACTCTTTGGCCCTCCAGAACCTCAAATCCACTCAACAGGCCCTATTTCCCTTAAATCACAGGTTATATGGAACTCGCGGCTTTCTCCTTAACACCTTTTATCTTCAGCGTGTTTAGACGCTAACTCTCCTGGTTAAGCCCCTCCCTTTATGTGACTAAGGCTGTGACTAGTTGCCTAATCGAAAGGCACGTCGCGAATCTGCGTATCGGGCCTTTGCATGCAAGTTACTCTAACTTTCCCGACTTCCGAAATCTCGACAGGAGCCTAGCGCATGCTAGCCCCTCTATTCCCCTTCACCGATATGACCCTTCGCTATGATCGTGGGCCAATCTTTCAAGCACTTCGCGATTTCGTGTCTCGTGGGTTCACACTTCACAAGTCGTCTCCCTAGATGCTCAACGGTCCAGATCTCTTCTCGAACTGGCGGCTTAGATAAAATCTTTGCGGATTCGGGTTTCGCGAGTTCCTTGAACTCTTACCTCTAATTTTCCTGAGTTGCGAAGTCTTGACAAAACCATATCTACAATTCAAATCCCTCCTTCGATCAACGGCTGTGATCTTTTCGCGATTTCGTGATTCGTGAATTTGGATTCTCCTTGCCTCCGTTCTCCCGATAGCCGAAATTGCAATGGCGTTGGATCAACGGTCCAGATCTCCCCTTTGATCAACGACTCAAACCATGTCATGATTTCACATTTCGTGAGTTCTCGCGACTCAACCTTTGACTCCTTCGAGTCACGAGTCAGCAAAATGTTGATCTCTCGCCATGTGTCCTCCTTAACAACGGACAGTCTCGATGATTTCGGAACGATCAACGATTGTGATATTTTCGCAAATTCGCACTTCGTGAATTCTCACAACTCTTCTCTTTGACCTTTCCACTCTACGAGTCAGAGAAATGTTGATCTCTCGCCACGTGTCCTGTCATGATGGACGGTTTCGATGATTTCATAATTTCATGACCTTGTTCCTCCTATGTACATTCAAAGCTTTAATGTTGGTGCACTTTACCTTGATCAGACGGCTATGACCCTTTTTGCGTGCAGATCGGATGGCTAAGATCCTTTCTCTGGCTCTCAGATCGAACGACTGAGATCTTTGCTTTGTTCTTAGATAAGACGGCTGAGATCTTTTCCTTTGCGCTCACTCCTCGTTGTTTGGATGTTGGTCGAATGGTCCATATCTTTTCCCTTGATCTTATGCTTTATTCTAACTTAGAATATTTTCGAAATATTTAAAGGCTTCGACCTTTATCCTTTTTGTGAGTCCACTTCTTGGGTCTCGTTCACACTTGTTGGAAAGTGCTACCCCTCCTGAGCTTGATCTCCTCAAATATTTCGATCTCCCAAGCACTTCCTTCTTTTCCGAGAAATTCGTCAAACTCAAATCCAAAGATTCTTGAAAAGAATTATTTCCCGCCTTCATGGCGTTCCTCTATTCTTGTCCTTCGACTTCTTTACAGAGTCGCTTCGACTCTTCATCGAATTCCAGACCTGTACACTCTTTGCAACAGATCTTTACCCAAGATTTCAGTTCTTGCAACGACTATGCACACCTTGTGGCAGTCGCTTTACACTTCCTATAGAGAAACCTTACACTGTTCCTCCTGAGATTACGAATCGAGACAGACTCTGTCGACGCACTCCTTGTGAACTGAATTCTGGATCTATGCACTCCTTGCATCAGATTCTTATGCAAGATATGGATTCTTGTGGACGACTGTGCACTACTTGCGGTAGTCATCTTTCACTCCTTGCAAAGGAAATATTACGCTATTTCTCCTAAGATTTACAAGTCGAAACAGACCCTGTCAATACACTCCTTGCGGACTGTGTGCACACCTTACACCAGCTCACGAAGAAAAGCGATTTTTAAATTTTATGCAATCATTTCAAAGCTACATACACTCGTAGCAAGATTCATTCATTCCTGAAAAGATTAACGACAACAATAGGAAAATTGTAAACAATATTCACACCATACATTGGATCGATTTTCCTCTGTTATCTTCATTCAAAATCAAGAAAATGGTTACAGCTAAAATCATAGCAACAAATACTGTTCACAAATTCCTACTTGCTCATAATTTTCACAACCCCTCTTTTGGGCGTACAAAATCTCTCTTTATACAAAAGAAACAAACTAAATGCTATATAATTGTGGTTACATTGAGACTAGGGTTAAGCTCCCAAGTCACGCGTGCTCATTTTGTCTCCACGTGTGTGATCTTTCCTCTTTTGTTTTCTATTGCTTCAAAAGATTTGCAGTACTCGCTAGCGTTCGAGACTCCAGATTAGATCTCAGGCACTGAGTTGTTCTGCCACGTGTAATTGTTGACGATGCTTCTGCATCATACTCCCCCTGGACAAAAATTCATGGACTCTTGTCCATGAGCTCCTGTACCGACTTTCCATGCTTCTGGATATCAGCTTCACTTTCCCAACTGGCATCTTCTATTGTGTGTCCCTTCCACTTGACCAAATATTGAAAATAGGTCTTCCTCTTGGTCTTCTTACTAATCCTCTGATCAACGATCTTTTCTATCTGTGGTTTTTCTGCTATAGGCATTTGTTTCTCCCACTGAATCTTCCCTTGATCTGTTGATCCATCTGTGCAATCCTTCATGTAAGGATACAGGTCTAAGACGTTGAATATGGGCAATATGACCACATCATCTAGCATCTCAATCTCATAGGCGTTAGCATTAAACTTCCTCAAGATCCTACATGGTCCTATCTTCTTCATCTTTAGCTTGTTATATGTCCCCCTAGGGAACCTTTCCTCCCTGATATGTGCTAGAACCTAATCTCCTATTTCAAATTGCAATTCTCTATGATGTTTATCAGCTCTGCGTTTGTACTCTTGGCTAGAATTCTACAACTCCCCCCTGATCTGGCTATGTAGCTTCTGCATTTCTGCAGCAAAATCTTCTGCTCCAGCACTTCTGATCTCACTATGTTCCAAGTCTCTCAACTCGTATACTCCCCTGGGTTGCATTCCATACAATATTTTGAACAAGCTCTTCCCAGTGCTCCTATTTGGTGAGTCATTGTATGTAAATTATGCTTGTGGTAGAATATGATCCCATTGATTATGGTGCTCAGTGACCAAACTCCTCAATAAGTTTCCCAAACTTATGTTTACCACGTCAGTCTGCCCATCTGTTTGAGGGTGATAAGCTAAGCTAAGATGAAGGACAAATATGTCCCCAACTTCTTCCACAATGTTCTCCAAAAATGACCAACAAATTTCGTGTCTCTGTCCGAGACAATGCTTCTGAGTAGGTCGTGAAGTCTCACAACTTCCTTGAAAAATAGGTTTGCAACATGTGTTGCATCACTGGTCTTCTGACATGGGATAAAGTGTGCCATCTTGGAAAATCTATCCACCACCACAAATATGGAATCGCATCCTCTTTGTGTTCTTGGCAGTCCACAAAATCCATTCTTATTGCATCCCAAGGCCTCTCAGTATAGGCAATGGTTGATACAATCTAGTGTTTTGTCTTTTACCTTTTGCATGTTGACAGATTCTGCATCTGTTCACAAATTTTATTACATTTGTTCTCATACCTGGCCAATAGTATGAACTGCTCAACAGCGCAAATGTCTTATCATGGCCGAAATGTCCAGCCAATCCTCCACTATGTTTTTCCTTCAAAAGTTTATCCCTCATTGAGCATTTTGGTATGCACAATTGATTTCCCTTGAACAACAATCCCTCTTGAATCATATACTTTGTCCACTGGCTCCTATCTCTCAGCACAAGATTTGTGCATGCTTCGTATTCTTCCTTGAAGTCTGGATCATCACTGTACATTTCCTCAAGGTGTTCAAACCCTAAGATCTTTACCTGAAATTCCTGTAGAGTCAAACATCTCCTGCTCAATGCATCAACAACTTTGTTAGCGTTCCCAGCAATATGTTTTATGACAAAAGTAAAATTCTGCATATACTCAATCCACTTTCCATGCCTCTGATTCAATTTTTCTTGTTTGGTTATGAATTGTAAAGCTTGGTTATCGCTATACAAGACAAATTCTTGTGGGACAAGGTAATGTCTCCATTTCTTTAGGGCTTGGATTATGGCATAAAACTCCTTGTCATAGGTGGAGTATTTTCTCTTAGTCTCATTCAGCTTCTCACTGAAGTAAGCAACAAGTCTATTGTCCTAGCTCAAAACTCCTCCAATTGCAATGCCACTTGCATCACACCTTACTTGAAACGTCTTCTCAAAATTTGGCAAGATCAGAATTGGTCACTCCGTTACTTTCTCCTTCAGTGTATTGAAGCTCTTCTCGGCCTCCTCTGTCCATTTAAAAGACTTGTGCCTCTTCTTCACTGTATCCATCATTGGTGCACAAATTCCACTGAAAGCTCTGATGAACTTCCTATAGAAACTCGCTAATCCATGGAATCTTCTTATCTCAAACATGCTCCTCGGTGACGACCATTCTTTGATTGCTTTCACCTTCTCCAGATCCATCTTCAGTTCATTTGAAGAGATCACAAAACCCAAGTAAACGAGTTTTGTCTTCATAAAAGAGGAATTCTTCAGGTTTATCAACAACTTCTCCTGTCGTAGTCTCATCGTCACTAATGTCAGGTGCCTCAAATGCTCCTCTTTAGTCTTGATAAAGATCAGTATATCATCTAGATACACAACCACTAACTTGCCAATGAAATCTTTTAGTATTTCAATCATCAACCTCATAAAAGTACTCGGGTCATTGGTTAAGCCAAATGGCATAACAAGCCACTCATACAAACCTTCATTTGTCTTAAAGGTTGTCTTTCACTCATCATCTTCCCTCATTCTGATTTGGTGATATCCACTTTTAAAATCTATCTTAGAAAAGAAATTTGCTCCACTTAAACAGACCATCAAATCATCTATTCTTGGCAAAGGGAATCTATACCTGATAATGATCTTATTGATGGCTCTTGAGTTTGTACACATTATCCATCCTCCATCTTTCTTTGGAGTAAAAATAGTTGGCACTGCACCCAGACTCAAGGTCTCGCTAACCAAACCCTTGTCTAACAATTCCTGGACTTGGTTCTTCACCTCCTCATTCTCTCGAGGTGTCAGTCTGTATGCTGCTTTGTTCAACAAACTTGCTCCTGGTATCAAATCGATATGATGAATGATACTTCTGATGGGTGGAAATGAGTTAGGTAGCTCATCCACCACTATGTCAGCAAAATTATACAATAATTCTTGAACTTCTTCAGGAAAATCATCCATTGAAGTACTTGTAAGGATAACTCTGGGTTTCCTCACGACAGCAAACTGCATCTCCTATTCTTTTTTAACTTATTTCAGGAGTTCCTTCCCACTCATGAGGAGTATGCTTGTACTGGCTTCCCCTTTCACTTTCTTCTCCTCTATTGGCATCAACATGTGTGTTCTACCATTATTCTCCAAGGTGTATGTATTCTTCCTCCCATCATGAATGACATTCTTGTCAAACTGGCATGGTCTTCCCAACAAAATATGGCATACATCCATGGGAATTACATCACACACAATTTCATCTCTATATCCTCCTATCTTAAATTCAACCAAGAATTGTTTAGTTACCATTACCCGGTGTCATTTCTGCAACCATGAGACTTTATATGGCTCTGGATGTGTAGTTGTCTCTAGCTCCAATTTCTCCACCATCTCCGTGGATACTAAGTTATCAGTGCTCCCATTGTCAATTATCACCTTGCATACTCTGTCTTTAGTCTTGCAAGTTGTCCTAAATAGACTATTCCTCTGTACTGGATTTTTAACTTCTGCCTCTGGTTTTAAGAGAACCTTTCTCATCATCAGGGATGTTCCATCCTTTTCTCCCTCTTCTTCAACATTCTCTCTCTGTGCTTCCGAAATGTGAGCTTCTCCTCCTTCTTTATTTTTCTCGGGTCATTCCCAAGAGACATGCCCTATATTTCCACATGCATAACATATTATTCCTCCTCTGCCTCTTCCTCTAGAAGAATTTCTTCCACCACCCTATCTCCCTCGGGAACTTCCTCCTCTCTCTAAGTGACTGTGTGGAGTTCCAGCCTCGTCTTTGGAATTATGCGCCTTGTCATGGGAAACTCCCTTTCCCTTGTTCGACGCTGGGATTTTACCTCTACCTCATTGTCTTTGTTTTCTAGCTAACTTCTCTTCTGCCTTCAGCGCAAACTGATAAGCATCCTCCATTGTCCTTACTGACATCATGCTGATCTCATCCTGGATTTCGTACCTCAAGCCATTCATATACCTGACAACTTTTTCTTCGTCCCGCTCTCTTTGTCCAACTCTTATGTTCATCTTGTAGAACTCATCTGTGTATTCTTTTACTGTCATACCCTTCTATCTCAGGTTCTGCAGCTTCCTGAAAAGATTGATCTGATAATATTTGGGCATGAATTTAGCCTTCAGCTTGGCTACCATTCTATCCCAATTCTTTATCTTTTGTTTGCCTCTACTTCTCCTCTCAGCTTGCAGTTCATCCCACCATAGTGTTTCATGTCCTTTAAGTCTGGTGACAACATGTCTCACCCTTTTCTCCCCATCAACATCTTCATAATCGAAATATTTGTCCATGGACCTTATCCAATCTAGTAGCTCTTCAGCATCCAAATTGCCTTCATACATTGGGACCTCTGCCTTGGCTTTATCTCCCAATCTAACAACTGTTGTTAACATGCGTTCTTTGGCAATGTGTTACCCTGTAGCTTCTTCTGCTTCTACATCTTCGCTCTCTGCATCGCTGACATCTACAGCATCAGGTGCTCTTCTCTGCACTGCTTCCATCACTTCCAACCTTGCACAAAGTTCTCGCATCTCTCTTTCTACAACGCGATTGGCTAAAGGTGGCTCCCCTCGTCTCCTTGGTGGCATTGTGTTGACTGTCTCTTACACACAGAGTACAACTACGAGTTATTTTTCTCCTTCGCCTGAAATCTACATACGAAAATCATCTCTGATACCACTTGATGCAGACCCCACTTCTCTCCTAAGGACTGCGCGACCTCCCGGTCTAGGATCGAACAAGAAACAGAGTCTGAATGACTCTTTGGCCTTCAAGAACCTCAAATCCACTTAACAAGCCCTCTTTCCCTTGAAGCATGGGTTATATGGAACCCTTGGCTTCCTCCTTAACGCCTTTTAGCTTCAGCGTGTTTAGACGCTAACTCTCCTGGTTAAGCCCCTCCCTTTATGTGACTAAGGCTGTGACCAGTCGCCTAATCGAAAGGCGCGTCACGACTACGTGTATCAGGCCTTTGCATGCAAGTCACTCCGACTCTCCCGACTTCTAAAATCCTGATAGGAGCCTAGCGCATGCTAGCCCCTCTATTACCCTTCACCGATGTGACCCTTCGCTATGATTGTGGGCCAATCTTTCTAGCACTTCGTGATTTCGCATTTCACGATTTCGCGTCTTGTGGGTTCACACTTCATGAGTCGTCTTCCTATACACTCAACGGTTCAGATCTCTTCTCGAACTGATGGCTCAGATCAAATCTTCGCAGTTTTGGGTTTCGTGAGTTCCCTGAACTCTTACCTCGGATTTCCCGAGTTGCGAAGTCCAACAAAACCAGATCTATGGTTCAAATCCCTCCTTCGATCAACGGCTGTGATCTTTTCATGATTTCATGATTCATGACTTTGGAGTCTCCTTGCCTCCGTTCTCCCGATAGTTGAAATTGTGATGGCGCTGGATCAATGGTCTAGATCTCCCCTTTTATCAACGACTCAAATCATGTTGTGATTTCGCGTTTTGTGAGTTCTCACGACTCAACATTTGACTCCTTCAAGTCACGAGTCAGCGAAATGTTGATCTCTCACCATCTGTCCTCCTTGACAACGGACGGTCTCGATGATTTCGTAATGATCAATGACTGTGATCTTTTCGCGAATTCACACTTCACGAATCCTCGCAACTCTGCTCTTTCATCTTTCCACTCTGCGAGTCAACGAAATGTTGATCTATCACCACGTGTCCTATCGTGATGGACAGTTCCGATGATTTCGGAATTCCGTGGCCTTGTTCCTCCTGTGTAAGTTCAAATCTTTAATGTTAGTGCACTTTATCTTGATTAGATGGCTATGACCCTTTTTGCGCACAAATCGGACGGCTAATATCCTTTCTCTAGCTCTCAGATCGAACGCCTGAGATCTTTGCTTTGCACTTAGATCGGACGGCTGAGATATTTTCGTTTGCGCTCACTCCTCGTTGTCTAGACATTGGTCGTATGGTCCAGATCTTTTCCCTTGAGCTTATGCTTTCTTCTAACTTAGAATATTTTCGAAAGATTTAAAGGCTTCGACCTTTATCCTTCCTGTGAGTCTGCTTCTTGGGTCTTGTTCACACTTCTTGGAAAGTGCTACCCCTCCTGAGCTTGATCTCCTCAAAGATTTTGATCTCCCAAGCACTTCCTGCTTTTCCGGGAAATTCATCAAACTCAGATCCAAAGATTCTTGAAAATAATTCTTTCCCACCTTCCTAACGTGCCTATGTTCTTGTCCTTCGACTTCTTTACGGAGTCGCTTCGACTCTTCATCGAATTCCAGACCTGTGCACTCTTTGCAACAGATCTTTACCCAAGATTTGAGTTCTTGCGACCACTGTGCACACCTTGCGATAGTCGCTTTACACTTCCTGCAGAGAAACGTTACACTGTTCCTCTTGAGCTTATGAATCGAGATAGACTCTGTCAACGCACTCCTTGCGGACTAAATTTTGGATCTTTTCACTCCTTGCAGCAGATTCTTATGCAAGATCTGGATTCTTGCGGACGACTGTGCACTACTTGCAGCAGTCACCTTGCACTCCTTGCAAAGGAAATCTTACGCTATTTCTCCTGAGCTTTACAAGTCGAAACAGACCCTGTCAACGTACTCCTTGCGAACTGTGTGCACACCTTGCACCGGCTCACGAAGAAAAGTTATTTTTAAATTTTATGCAAGCATTTCAAAGCTACATACACTCGTGGCAAGATTCATTCATTCTTGAAAAGATTAACGACAACAACAGGAAAATTGTAAACAATATTCACACCATACATTGGATCAATTTTCCTATGTTATCTTCATTCAAAATCAAGAAACTGGTTACAGCTAAAATCATAGCAACAACTACTGTTCACAAATCCCTACTTGCTCATAATTCTCGTAACCCCTGTTTTGGGCATACAAAATCTCTCTTTGTACAAAAGAAACAAACTAAATGCTATCTAATTGCGGTTACATTGAGACTAGGGTTAAGCTCCCAAGTCACGCGTGCTCATTTTGTCTCCACGCGTGTGATCTTTCCTCTTTTGTTTTCTATCGCTTCAAAAGATTTGCAGTACTGGCTAGCGTTCGAGACTTCGGATTGGCTCTTAGGCACTGAGTTGTTCTTCCACGTATACTTGTTGATGATGCTCTTGCATCAAAAACTCAACCAACAACGCAACGGAATTTGGAGCTTTGCAACTTGGCCTTGAAATCCTAAGGCGCGGAAGGATGACAAACACTATCGTGGAAGGCGAATCCACCCTGGTCATCAACACGACGAAGAGATTCTGGAATGGTACTAGAGTGGGCATGGTTCAGAGACACTGGCGCCTAACACTCTCCCTATAGAAAATCGAGGAGCATCTGAAAACTCTAAACACGGTGGAGTTGAGTTGGGTCCGCAGGTCAATGAATGGCCTGGAAGATAGAATAGCCAACAAGGGGGTTGGAAAGGAAGGTTCAGAACTAAACACTACCTGGATCAGCCTCCCGAATGGACAACTCAAAACAGACTGCATCCACCTAGCAACAAAAGACTGTGAAGGCAAGTTAAGCAAGGAGGGTCACATCGAGAAGGGAAGTGCAAGGCATGGCAGCAAGCACGAAGGACCCATGAAGGATATGATTGTCGAACACTCGATCACCAATGACCATGCAGGATCAGCATAAACAGCCGGCAAGGGTACGACAACAAGACCCTTGCGACAAAAAGAATTATGGGGAATGCATGTGGGAAAGTACGGACGACAAACCGCATGCAACAAGTGATGTAAGGCATGAAGGAGTGATATGGTTTAGAATCGATCCTCCAAGACAAAGTACAGGAAAAAAGTGCAACATATTAGGATCGCAAGCGAGCAGGAGCAAGGACCCGCACAGGGATAAAGGGCAAGTCATCATGATCACACGAGTCGCCACTAGGAAAAAGGATGGGAGGGATCGCCACTACGGACAAGTCAGGATTAGAAGGACAAGATCGCAACAAGAGAAGATCAATACGAGGAAAGACCGTAGGAATAGCCACAAATAGAAGGAGCGCAACTACAAGGGCTATCATAGATACAAAGGCAGGGAAAGGAAGAATCCCTGTGAAGTGAGGTACAGGCTGAGTAACCAACAAAGGAGCTGTGACAGACCAAGCGATATGGTGAGAATGAAGCGAACGCACAGGAAGAGGATTCCCCTTGGAAATGAAGTTTCGAATAGTCCACGACGGGTGTCAAGAATGGAGCAGGCGACAAAAGACGCGGAGGGCACCTTCCAAAATCTAGTTGCGCCGACAGGAAAAGCGACCATCACCGGCTGGGAAAAGGAAATCAAAGAAAAATGCAAAGGCAAATCTTGGGATGCACTAGCGCAGGAAGCAGACTGGGTAACTGATCTGGGGGCCACGCAGCCCAGGGAAACCCTCTACCATAAAATAGTGGAGATGGCATGGCTAACTAAGATGATGATTGGCAAAGTGAGTTCGTAAATGGAAGAAGCCAGACGGGAGGACAACACGGATCAGAAGAAAATGTTGGATGAAATCCTAAGTCGCCTCAACAGTCTGGAAACTATTACCAAACTGTTATTTGAGGTTGAGAAGGATCAGAAATTCAACATGGAGCGGTTGGTTGCTCAATTTGACCACTATATGCGCTATGTCCATCACATGGACATCACACTAGCCGATGGACATGGTGCACCAGCGCACATCAGGAAGACTCGCACGATCTCCCAGAAGGAGGATAACAAGAGTCGAGTGGATGATGAGAAGAAACACATCATTGTCCTGGACGAGTGAATGGTTAGTCGAATGGTAAGTTCGACCACTAGCCTCTCGGGCCTAGTACGTTGTCTCTGCGTCTGTTTTTTATGTCTATGTTGTTTTTCCTTTTCAAATTGGGTATGGTGGGACTGGCCTGGTTTCCCCTAGTGGCAGACCAGTCCCACCCCTCGTATATATCAGTAAGCGCAACTCGAGAACCCCCGGTCTGGTTTCCTACTAGGCAGGCGCCAGGAGGCCCCCCTTTTTTGTATTATAATCTATTTTGCAGTAATACAACTTCTTACACTCACTTACAAAAAAAAAAAAAAAAACACGATCAAACAAACATAGAAATGATTCATAGCTTCTTATAAGATCATATGTAAGTTAAAAGCACTCCTTTAGAGTTACCATGCAAACATCATATTCATAAAAAAAAATACATAAAATGTTTCATACAATTATTCAAATGGACTCGTGGATTTTGGCACACCATTAAAATCTACATTATCTTCGAATGAATGATTGGATGAAGATGTGGATGACCCATACTCTTTTCTATTATCAATGTGCACCATATAAGTCTACATGCCTACCCAACATTTAAGATGTTATAAGCCTTCTAGATCTATGACCAAGTTCACCAAACTCCCATCTTCCAACGATTTCTTGTGGCAACAACCTCTTTATAATCTTTGTGGTATTGGACTGAAGAGTTTCATTCTTTGTCAAACAAAAGTCATAAACAAGTATGTCAACATCCTCTAATTTAAGAGGTCAGTCCAACGACAAATTATATTTTAATCGTTTGTTTTTTTCATTCTACTGATATATTTCTCAACTACCATCTTTGCCTTGTGTCTATGTTGCATACCAATGTAGTTCAATTGTTATAACATCTTCATTTTCTTATTAATCCGTATAACCTTTGCAATCCATAATGGATAACCATGTGGATCTTCAATTGCCAACACTGCAATCATGGAACCCTCCTTAATATCCTATATTAAACCTATTTAAAGGTCTTCCATGGCTTCACGCTATGCATGTGATATTCTAGAACCAACATGCATTTTTCTTTCCTCTACTTCTGAAGACTCAATAAGGTCTTGAAATTCTTGTTGTTCAATAATATTTTTTCCTCATATTCACTTGACATTCTTTATGCCAACTAAATGGAGTCTTCATAAATGTGTCTCCATTTGTTGTGCTCAAAATTGTGTCACTTTAACCATTAAAAAAAGACTCCCCCCAAACATAATCAATGACATGAAAGTACTCATATGCATCTTTAATACACTTTTTTATTTCTTTCAAGTTAATTTTTTTTCAATTTTTATTGTTTAGGAAAAAAATAAAAATTAGAACAAACCCTAAACTATATAGGATTTTTTATATGTTTGGTGAACAAATTATATTTTTTTTAATCTTGAAGAACTTTATAAGATTTTAAGGAGGGAAAATAAAACCAAAAAAAAAAAAATTATGTTTTTTTAAGGAAAAAGACAAATATTGAAATACCAAATAATAATATTTTTTTTTTCAAATTTATTTAATTTTTTTTTAATTTTAAATTATTCTCATTTTACTTTCTAAAATTAAAATTTCAAACATTTTGATATTTTAAATAAATTTACCAGCTTAAAAATTTTAAATGTCCCTTAAAAATTTTAAATAAATTAAGTGTTGTTTTAAAAAAAATTAGCTTTAAAAAGAATGTACTTTTAAAATATATATGATTTTTTTTTAAATTCAATTTTTTTAATAATAACATATAAGTGTATTTCATTCTTTATTATTTTTTATTTATTTTTGTTTATACTACATTACTTAATTATTTATTTTATAGTTAATGATTAAGTACAATATTAACATATTACTTAAAAAATAAAGAAATTTCATATCTATTTAAATAAAAATGACACACTACAATGTGATTTTAGATTTTATATGATAAAGAATTAATGCTATTAAAGCTTTTCCAAATGAAATGCAAGAACTTGGTTTGAGGAAAGGAAGTGCAAAATGACTTCCAAGAAAATGATGGTGTGTTTCTTGAAGTTGATGAATTTAGCATATATAATATAGTTGATTAATTTTAAGATATCCTTGGAAAATAGGTTCATTTTTGCAAATTATTGATAAGTTGTAGTTGTAATGTTTTGACTTTGAAATTTTATAATAGGTATAAATTTCTATATATTGTTGTTTTGCCGTAAAACTTTAATATGTTTTTTTACTATAGTTAATTTTTTTATTTTATATAAATTATTAATGGAGGGACAATAGCATTAAATATTGTTATTTTTATACATGAAATCTAAAAAAACAACTTTTTTTTTTTAATTCAAATTTTCCCATAAAAATGTTTTATTTAACTTCATTTCAAAAAAAAAAAAAAAATGTCATTTTAAACAAAAAGCTTCTCAAATGTGTATCTTGTCATTTTAAACAAAAAGCTTCCCAAATGTGTATCTTGTCATTTTAAAAAAAAGCTTCCCAAATGTGTATGTTTTTTTATTATGTTTACCTTTTAAAAAAAAATTGGCTAAATAATTAAAATTAGTGTTATTTGGTTACAATTAATCACGTTGTAGTGAAGTAAAGGTTAAAAAAACGTGTGGGAAGTGAGGAGTTTTTCACCATTGGGCAAGGTTCAATTTCAATGAGGGTTGTGTGTGGTTGCACACAGAGATATTATATTAAATGATATCGTGACATATGCACACATAAGTGGGTCAAAGCCCACCCCCATGTCCTTCAATTTAAAAAGTCAATTCTTGTTAGCTCAATCGGTTGAGGTGTGGGTTTTCTTTGCTAGGCGACCCGATTTCAATACCCTTACAGTGTGTTTAGTCGGGAGGAGACACCCAAAAATCCATCTATGTTAAGTGTTGATGCGGCCTAGGATGGGTGCAATCCCCTGGTGATTTTGACAGCTTACATGCCCCTAGGTTGTTGTTTCTTAGCCAACGGTTGAAATGTTAGCCCCACAAGTGACAAACATTTCTAACGAACAAAAAAAAAGTTTAAAAAAATGTTTAAAATAATATTTTACATTGTATTTAAAATGTATGGCACCCTAAATCAATTAATGATATGAAAAATCTTAACTTCAAACCAAAAAAAAATGATATATGGTATAACAAATTATATATAACCTTTTTAATATTGTTAAAAATAAATAATGTTATGTTTTTATTTTCTAACATTGAAAAAAAATTGGAAAATAAAAACATTGAAAATAAAATAAAATATTTTAGACAAAAATGAAAACAATTAAAAAGAATTACATTTGAAAAAAAACTGTTGAAACATCAAAAATAAGAAAATGAAAAATGTCAAAAAAACAACCTAAAAAGAGAAGGTGCTACTCATAGCACCACTTTTTGAAATAAGGGTAAAAATAGCCACTAAATGAGACCTCTAAAAAAAATAACTCTGGAGAGTTTTCATTAAGTTCGTATCATTTTTTTGAGTGAAACATATAAAAGAAAATTCAAAAAGATTGGGAATCCATTGAGACATACAAAAGAAGAGGATGCGAAAAGTAAAGAGAGAAAAATAGAGATAGAGAAACCAAGAAATCACTGAGATAGGAGGGATGAAAAGGAAATCCTAAAAACAATGAAGGGAAACTCCCATTGAGAGTGAGAAAGGAAAGAGAGAACCTAACAATATCTCAAATAATGATGAGGAAAAAACAACGAGATGTAGAATTGAGAGAATACCATGAGATAATAGATGGAATCCAAAAAGCTTTGATGGATAACCCTCCACAACACAAAATGAAATTCAATGAAATGGAAACGGAAATAAAAGATAAGATAAACTTGTCGTATGGATAAATATAGTAAAAATTTAAAAAACAATTAGAGGATAAAACAAGTAAGGGTAATCAGAGAAAGAAGATAAGAAAACAAAAACACACTGGAAAAAGGAGAGAAAGAGATAGAGAGACTAAAAAGACCAAGAGAAAATATGAAAAATGGTTGGCATACATACCTTATGTTTTAGAGGAATACAGGAAAATTAAAATAAGTAGAGAGAATTCAAGGAGAAAAGGGAAAGGAATAAGAAAAAGAAAGTAGAAGAAGAAGCAAGGAGAAAAGAAGAAGAAAGGCTCAAATAGTTGAAAGAATAGAAAGAGGAAAGGGAGAAGAAGGAAAGAAAGGGTATAGAGGAATAAGTAGGGAACTAGAGGGGAAAAAAAAATTATGGACTCGAGGGGACATAGAACGAAATAAAGTTAAGAGAATAGGAATGAGGAGAAATACCTTACCAAATAATAAGAAGACAATTGGGGGAACATTCAGAGATACAAATGTAATGAGTAGAATAACATCAATTTTATGGAAGATGTGAGGACTAGAAAAATAGAATAAGAGAAACATGTTGTTGAAGAAAACCAAGCTAGAGATCTATAATAGAAGAGGAAGGACTAGGAGGAGAGAAAATCCAAAGAACTAGAAGATAAAAAAAAAAAAAAGGTTTGTGAAGAAAATAAACCTAGAGAATTTGACGGGAGGGGAAGTACAAGCACAGCCAAAAAATAATCAAATAAAAACCTAAAATAAGATAGAGGAAATAACCTTGATGAAGTGTTTACATAGAATGGAAAATAATTGATTGAAACAATAATGGGAGAAACATGAGAGACAAACTCAATAATTAGTGCCAATCCATTATTGGAAAGGGAACCATGAGCCAAATGACAATAAATA
>JASDQU010735699.1:125858-142753 GCA_032191745.1 Picea mariana
AAAAAAAAAAATGCGAGGAAAATATAGCTAGAGAAATTGAGGGGAGGGGAGGGGAAGTAGAAGCACAACCAAAAAAATCAAATAAAAACCTAAAATAAGATAGAGGAAATAACCTTCATGAAGTGTTTACATAGAATGGAAAAGAATTGATTGAAACTTGATGAAGTGTTTACATAGAATGGAGAAGAATTGATTGAAACAATAATGAGAGAAACATGAGAGACAAACTCAATAATTAGTGCCAATCCACTATTGGAAAGGGAACCAATATTTGAGCCAAATGACGATAAATATATTTTTTTAGGAGAAAGGGAACCAATATTTGAGCCAAATGACGATAAATATATTTTTTTAGGAAAAAGGAAGAAGGAAATTGTATGGTGGAATTAGGAGGCAAGTAAAGAAAAAGTCATCTTTAAGAACGTGATGATGTCAAAAGGCAATAAATAGAAGGGATGAGATAGAAACCATGTGTAATTTATCTAGATGAGGATACAAGGGTGGATACAACAAAAGTATCAATCCCTATGATAGTAAAAATAACAAAGGTACTCATGTGGGCATTGGACTATGAGTTTCTTAGAGTTGAGGCCAATGCATGAAAGGATGATTCCTTACAACTCCATGGACTAAGCCATCAAATTGTAAGATAAATGTATAAGGAAATGTAGGGTGAGCTGAAGTAAAAAGATAGATTAAAAGCACCCTCAAGAAACAAGTATATAGCATATCGGAACTATCCATGTGTGTTTTCCCAACCATAGTAAAAGGAGGCATCTCATAGGTGGAAAAAGTCTAGCAACGAATAGGGTTGATATCTTACTCAACTCTTATAGAAATAAAAGAGATAAAAACAAAGGAGGTTGCATTGGAATTACACACCACATGGATGTAGGAAATAAATGATCTATATAAATTGGTTTCATGAGGTAGAAACAACAAAAGATTTCATGTAGAACATCAAAATAAACATTGGTTTCATGAGGTGTAAATAACAAAAGATTTTGTGTAGAACATCAAAATAAAAATAATGAACATTAGACTAGGTTTGGATAATGGAATGTATGATTTGGAATAGCTTCATAAAAAATTGATCGTGATGGAGTCAAACTGCACATTGAGAACAACTTTGAACTAGACAAATGAAGACAAAGTTAGAAATAATAGAGATAGTCTTCCTAGAATATGCAACCCACCAAGCAAGGAACTAAATTTCAAAATAACTCTAGGAAGTATAAAAAGTGTAGGGGGAGTGAGAATTTGACTTTTTGTTATGAAAGAAGATCTAGACAAACTCCTCCAATACAAAAAATTCTCAAGATCCATCAAGAAAACTAAAGGGGAAATTACTTGAACTATAGATGATAGTTTAATCATGCATGGGTAGTAAATATATTTAGCAAATAGTTGTAAGGTTATAAATGACAAAGGAAGTTCAAATAAGGGTGAATATGTAAGTTTTAAACTTGTAAAGTAAAGAAATGCACACAAATTATTAAGCAAAACAAAAATTAATCAATGGTTCATACACATAGTACATAGAGATTTATGTTGGAAACCCTTAACCGGGAGAAAACCAGCCTTCCTTGGTGTCGCACCTCTCAACTCTTCATTTTATTAATTTCACCATTCGCAATATAATATATACAAAATATTTTAGGTATTCCATAACTACCAAAACCCCAATCCCTTAATCTGGGATTAATTTAGAAAACCACTAAAAATAGCAAAAAACTACCCAAAAAAAAAAATTGGGGCGTTGCCCTGAAGTCAAATGCTCCATGTAACCAGGGGGGGAAATCATGCCCACCCCTAGGAACCCCCTAGGAAAGATCCTATTGCACACGACACAAAGAGAAAAAGGGGAATTAATCATTAGACGTAGTCGTCAAATCTGACACACCCCCCACACACATGCAAAGAATATAACACCTACCCAACATTCTCCCACTTGTTGTTTTCTTTGCATATAGGGGGTCACAAGATTACATAGTCAACAATCCAGGGAAGAAATTCCCATTATTTCTCTACACCAGGAGAACTTCTCGGTGCTCACAGACTTTGCCAATGAATATACAACATTCTTCATTGTGTCAACCTTCTCCATCAATACCTTCTTGTCTTCGACCATGTTTCTCACAAAGTGATACTGAACATTAATATGCTTTGTCTTTGAATGATAAGTTGGGTTCTTTGCCAAGAATATTGCACTATGACTGTCATAATCCAACCTTGCAGCTTTTTGTACCAAACCAATACTTGAACACAATGTTTGTAACCATACTGCTTCCTTGCGTGCATGAGTGGTTTCCATGTATTCAGCTTTTGTAGTTGAGAGTGCCATTATAGCCTGTCTTTCGCTCATCCAACTAATTGTTCCTCCAAATAGGTTAAACACATACCCACTTGTAGATCTTCTGTGATCCAAATATCCATCATAGTCTCCATCAACAAACCCATGTATTTCCAACACTATGTCCAATCTCGGTCCTCCTTGGTAGCAAAATCCATAGCTAGAAGTGTCACACAAATACCTGAAAACCCTATTTATTGTTGTCCAATGCTCCTTCCCTGGTTTTGACATATGCTTGCTCAAAATTCCCACTGCATGTGAAATTTTTGGTCTAGTACGAACCATTGAATACATCAAACTGCCAACTACACTAGCATATGGAACATGGTACATGTCGTCTTCCTCTTCATGTGTCTTGGGACACTAATCTACAGATAACTTTACACCTATAGGAATAGGAACCTTGATCAGTTTACGTTTCTGCATATTAAACCTCTGCAATATCATCTCAACATATTTTCTTTGATTCAACCAAAGTTTTTTGTTTGCACGATCTCTTTTAATCTTCATTCCCATAATGAAGTTAGCAGCACCAAGATCATTCATGTCAAATTTGAAGGATAGATGTGATTTCACCTCCTTGATAACATCCATGTTATTTCGTACCAACAATATGTCATCGACATAGAACACTACATAAATGAAGTGATTACCAACATGCTTGGAATATACACAGTGATCAGCCCCACTTCTCACAAATCCAGGTCCAAGGATGTATGTGTCAAACTTTTGGTACAACATCCTAGGTGATTTCTTCAGACCATATAGTGACTTCTTTAGCTTACATAATAGCTCTTTATTTCGCTTCACTACAAAGTCTTATGGTCGCTTCATGTAGATTTCTTCTTCCAGATCTCCATGTAGGAATGTTGTCTTCACATCCATCCGTTCTACATTAAAATCAAAAGCAACAACAACAGATAAAATAAATCTAATAAAAGTTAACTTGGAAACAGGAGGAAAAAATTCACCAAAGTCGATTCTTTCTACTTGGGAATAACCTTTTGCTACTAATTGAGCTTTGTATTTATCCACTTTTCATTTTGCATTCAACTTCTTCTTAGACACCTATTTGTTGCTAATGGTCTTTCTTCCAGTTGGCAACTCAACTAGATCCCATGCCTCATTCTTATCCAAGGAATCCATCTTTTCAACCATGGACTTCTTCCAGAGTTTACTATCCTCTGAATTCACTGCTTCACTGACATTGTTGGGACCATCATCAATAATAGATAAAGCAAAATTAGCACGAAAATCGGGTGGACTATACCTTTTTGGTTGCCTTATTTCCCTCATTGATCTCCTCAATATTGGAGTATGAGGTTCTTCTTCTTCAGATTCATCTTCTTTCGTTGATTCAGATTTTGCATCATCCAACTCAAACTCAAGTTCTTCTTGCCTTGGTAGGAATTCATGTTTTGCATCATCTTTAACATCTCTAAAAACAACATCCCAATCGTAAACAATCTTCTTAGTTTTTGGTTTCCAAAGTTCATATCCTTTCATACCATTTGTATAACCAATGAAGATACACTTTTTGGCTTTATTATATAACTTAATCATATTTTCCTTTGGAACATGTACATAAGCATCACAACCAAACACTCTGAGATATTCAAGAAAGGGTTTCTTACCAATCCATACTTCATGCGAAGTTTTTTCCACCAACATTGATGAGGGTGATCTATTTACCAAGTAACATTCAATACACATTGATTGTGCCCAGAATTCCTATCCTAACCCAGCACCACTAAGCATGCTCCTTGCTTTTTCCATCAACATCTTGTTCATCCTTTCCTTAACCCCATTCCGTTGAGGTGTGTATGGAGTAGTTGTGTTCCTTTCTATACCGCACTTCTTACATAAATTTTTGAATTCATCCCTACAGAATTCTCCACCGTTATCTATCCTCAACACCTTCATTTTCTTCTCTGTTTGTTTTTCTACCAGAGCCTTAAACTCTTTAAATGTATCAAATACCTGAGATTTCTTCCTAAGAAAATAAATATGTGTGTTCAATGACAAATCATATATGAATGAAACATAACACACAGATTTACCTAGTGATGGAAAAGGCACAAGCCCAAACACATCATTGTGTATCAATTCTAAGATCCCCTTTGCTCTTGTAGCACCAAATGGGAATCTTATTCGATTTTATTTACCATATATGCATTGTTCACAGAAAACAAAATCCAAGGTGCAATTAGACATACCTTCAACCATACCTTTACCATGTAGTGTTTGAAGGCCCTTTTCTCCAATATGTCATAGTATTTGATGCTATAGCATGGCATTATTTTTAGGGACAGTATGGATTTTGTCTTCTTTATTTCTCTGCTCAATGAAAACAAAGTTGTTACACCCACCAGTATAAGTGCTTCCAAACAACTTGTATAGAGTTCCACATCAAACTTCCCTCATAAAAAATATTGCTCCTCTAACCATCTTGCAAGTGCCCTTTCCCAATAAAGTATCCACACCTGCATCATCCAACTTACTTACAGATATTAGGCTCCTGGCTAGATATGGTATGTCCAGAATTCCAAGGAGAGTTCTAATCCTTCCATCTTTCAGCAACAACTTAACCCTTCCACATCCCATGATTTTGGTTGTTGAGTCATCTCCTAGGAATACATCACCACCATCATACTTTTAATATTCATTGAACCACTCCCTATGAGGAGTCATATGCAATGATGCACCTGAGTCGATTAACCATACATTATGATCTGGATGTGTACATGTAGATTCCAAATAAAGATCACCTCCTTCTTCTGTGGAGGTTTTCACCTCCGTGGAAGAGGTATCATTGGATCCCTTTGCTTTATCAACATTCTTAGACCTACAACCTTTCTTATAATGCCTAACTTTACCACATTTCAGGCATTTCCTCAAAAAAAATTATAGGGATTTAGATCTACCTTTAGATTTAGATATCCCCCCACACCGAAGACTTAATTTTATCCCTATCTTTGGGACGACCTCTTACAAATAAATCATTTGTCCTATGACTTTCCATGCTTTTCCACCTCATCTCTTCTAATAATAAGGATGAAACTACATCCTCGTACTTCGATACAGATTGAGTGGTACTACCAATTGCTACAACCATATTATCCCAAGAGTCTGACAAAGAACATAACTAAGTAATACACTTATCTTCTTCTGCAAGCGTAATATTAATAGATTCAAGTTGACTTACTTGAGTATTGAAGGCATTTAGATGCTCTGTCACAAAATCTCCATCTTCCATCCTAAGATGATACAACTTCTTTCAAAGAAACAACTTATTTACTAAGGACTTTGACTGATACAAATTCCTCAACTTTTCCCATAGTTCCTTGGCTGTAGATTCTCCCAACACATTCAATAGCATTGAATCATCTAAGCAGAGTCGAATCGTACTCCTTTCTCTTCTATCCAGCTTCTCCCAATCTTCTTTCGACATACCAGTAGACTGAGTATTAGTAGTTTGTGATTCAGTAGTTTGTGTACCAGTATTTTGTGAACTAGTAGGATGTGTACCAGTAGGTTGTGTACCAGGATCCACAACGATCCATTGTTCTTTGTCTACAAGAAAGTCTTCCATCTTGAGCTTCCATAGCTCAAAGTTTTTACCATTGAACTTCTCAATCTCAATTCTAGAACTACTTGCCATTATCTTTCAACAAACAAATCACCACTGAAAAGCTCCCACTGAACCTAGGTTTATCACAGACCCAAGTTAAACTTGATCTATCAAGATCGAGCCAAACCCTTAGCAACAAAGGCACCCCCTAAAGCCAAAAATGTGTTATGATACCACATGTAAGTTTTAAACCTGTGAAGTAAAGCAATGCATATAGATTATTAAGCAAAACAAAAAGTAATGAATGGTTCGTACACATAGTACACAGAGATTTATGCTGGAAGCCCTTAACTGGGAAAAAACTAGCCTTCCTTGGTGTCGCACCTCTCAACTCTTCATTGTATTAATTTCACCATTCGCACTACAATATTTACATAATATTTTAGGTATTTCACAACTACCAAAACCCTAATCCCTTAATCCGGGATTAATTTAGAAAACCGCTAAAAATAGTAAAAAACGTTAAAATAGGAAAAACCGCTCAAAAAAAAATTGGGGGCATTGCACCGGAGCCGAACGCTCCGCGTAACCAAGGGGGCAATTCTGCCTCCCCTGGGACCCCCCTAGGAAAACGACTGACGCACACGACACAAAGACAGAAGGGGGGAGGGATCGTCAGGCACAATCGTCAAATCTTATGCTCCCCACACACATGCAAAGAATATAACACCTACCCAACAAATCTTATGGAAGATAATTTGAAAAACATATACACCAAGTACATTATCTTAAAAAAAAAACCCAACTACTTTAAAAAAAAAAAAAAANTATAGGTTAAAATTAGATAAATTAGTTACATCATCCTTAAGAGACCCAACTATTAAAAAAAAGTACTTCAACTATAGGTTAAAACTAGTTAAAAAGACTTGAAGTACTTAAAGTAGTTAAAAGAAGTACTTAAACTAGATAAGGTTAAACTAAGGTTTCTAATTCGATGATATTATTGTTCTATCTAACTTCTAAGGAGAAGCTTCAAATTAATGTAATATTTGGGTTTGCAATTGATACCACACTTTCGATAGTGGGGTTTTCCCTCCACCATAGGTTTTCCTTGTGATAATTGATAACATAGTTCCTTGTGATAATTATAACATAGAAAGTACTTAATGGTGGCGTGCTTGTTAGTGTTATAATTCAATGAATTCCATATAAATAAGATCCAATTAATATTATAATTATTTTTATGGTATTTGTTAGATTAAGTTTTTAATAATGTTACGATGTTTATGTTGTTGAAATTGTTTCAATAATGTAATAATGTTAAATGGGTTTTTAAATTCTTATAATCTAATTTGAGTTATGTTACAAAAGATTTAATAATGTTAAATGGGTTTTTAAATTCTTATAATCTAATTTGATTTATGTTACGAAAGATTTATGTTATAGGAGAAGCTTCAAATTAATGTAATATTTTGGTTTGCAATTGATATGGTGGGTTTTTTTCTCAATCATAGGTTTTCTCTGTGATAATTGTTAATATTCGGGTTTGCAATTGATATGGTGGGTTTTTTCCTCAATCATAGGTTTTTTCTGTGATAATTGTTAACATAGAAAGTACTTAATGATGGGGTGTTTGTTAATTTTATAATTCATATATTGTTAATTAGGGATTTATATTTAATATATGTTTTTACAAGTGTTTATATTAAGGTTTAATAGTAGGTTGGTACATTTTAGTATGGAAGAAAAACAAAGACAAATAGAGATAGTGTGGATGGAACATAAAGTGGTCTAAGATAAGAAGTTGAAGTTGAAAAGTTGAAAGAGAATATGAAGTGTTAGAATGGAAATGAACATAAATATAATAATATATATTATGGACACATTAACCAATCATAACTAAGTTAGAATAGAGAGGAAATATTAAAAACTTGGCCAAGATAGAGAGAGTTGGGAGTTGGGAGCTCTTAATTGTAATTTTCATCAAGTTAAACCCCTAGTATAAAGGGTTGAATCTCCTCCTTATTCCTTCATAGTCATATCTGTATGCCCAGTTGTTGAAGTATTCAAGTTGGTTGATTGAGCCAATATGTATTATGACAATTAATACATGAGTAGACCATTGGCCCACGAGACTATGTATGAACATATAAATGCATGGTTATTAATAGTTAGTGGTCATTTGCATGACCATTACTTTATAGTTGTTGTGTAAGAGTTGGTGGAGAATATGACATAATATGTCTCAATCGCATCATTTGGTATCAAAGAAAGGTTTGATGTCTTGGAGAGAGAGCACTAAGCAAGAAGAACTACTTAGATAATATCACACGGGTTCTTTGAGAAGAAATGGCACAAAGTGTTGGCAAAATGACAGTAGCCAAATAGTTGTAGGCACTAAGAAGGATAAAGGAGCTAGAAAATATACAACAAGTCAAGTAAATAATTGAATCAAGACTAGAAGAAGAGGATGTAGAATGTAGAATAAGGATATGTAGCAAGACAAATTGTAAGGTTTCTAAAGAGAGATAAATCAACAAAAATAAAGATTCAGGTTCTAGAGGAAGCCTAGAAGAAAAGGAGTGACTATACTAATTCAATAAGATGGAAAGATACCATGAATTTGAGAAGATGGAAGACCTTCACAGGTCAAAACATTTCAAGACAAATTTGAAGGGAGACATTGGTATTTTGTATAGCACAAGAAATTTCAAAATGGCAAGGAGAAAATTAGAAATTGAAGCAAGAACATATAAAACTTGAGAGATAAGGTTTTGATTTTAGATTAAAATAAAGCAATATTCAAGTTATGACAGAACCTAAGACAAAAGTAATAGGTTGCACATGTCAAGTACACAAAATATTATTGTTTTTATTTTGGATTAAAATCAAACATTATTCAAGTAGTTGTAAAACACAAGACACAAGTAATATGCTACACATGAGTACACAAAATATTACTACAAGCTATTGATATGAGTTAGACACAAAGAGGATGAAGACTAACAAGTTTCAAGGTATGTGAATGGGTTTAAATTTTTCATTTAAGATGAGATAGGTTTACACTAGTTACTTTTTCCCAAGATAAACCTTACAGAGACCTAATGGATGCTTCCCCACATTCTTGGATGCCATCCCTAGTAAACATGTCAACATAGACTAGTTCCCCTCTCCTAAGGGGATTCGAATTGGGCACCTATTCGCACAAAACTAGTCAAATGCTCAACGACATTGGCGATGACTGGTTGAGCTAAGAATGTATATCATATTATAAATGTAGTTTTGTTAATTACACTTCATTATTGTGATGTAGATGATATATGGAGAGGTTGAACATAATCAATCTAATCAATAAAACATTGCAAATAATATAAGCACAACATTCCCTGCAAGTGATGAAAAAATGAAGAATGTAAGTAGCTCGAGCACTGACAACAATTCAAGTGATGAATGATGATCAATATAATTAAATGTTACAAGTTTTGTGTTTTGGAATGTTTGTATGTAAAAATTAGACATTTCGTTTAACACAAACCTTTATATTGTCCCATTTGGTATGGAAATGGGTTGCCAATAATTGTAACAATTATTTTTTGAAATTTTGTTTATCATGACATTTATGTTGGTTTTTTTCTATATCACGAATGGTTCCTTACTCTTATCTAGTATAATGAGTTTATTGTTCTATTGCAGTGTACATTGTTGTAAAATGTTATGTTATCGATTAATTATATGCATCGTTTACATTATTATAGTGAACAAATGTGTAATCAACTAATATATTTGTTTAAATGATAAAATATGTTAATGCAATAACTATATCCAAATGAATTAATTAAAATATAAAAGACAATACTATGATAAAAATTATTTGATTTTCTTATCACTTATTGCAATTTTATAAAAAAAAAAAAACAAGAAACAAGAAGTTGCATTTGCAGCCCACAAAAATATAAAATAACATGCATGAACTTTTGGCGTTGAAACATATTGGTGCATTTTACTAATTGTTACACACTAGTGTGTTGACATCATTTGGATGCACTAATGTATGTATTGTAGGCATCGATGCATCTTCAATATATAAGCATTGATGTGCACATGATTATGTCAGATACATATCCTTGGTGTTAGAACACTTTAAAAAATTTCAAATAAAAAATTAAAATTTTGAAGTCTTTTTGTTTTGATCTTTTAAAAATAAAAAATAAAAAACTTAGGAATATCATTCTTTTTAGAATAAAAGATATGTTCGTTATATCTTGACAGGGCGCATCCATTACCATCCATTAAAGAGTTTTAGTCGACTGGATCAATGACTCTTGCGATTTCGGAGTTCTAAAATTGTGTAAGGTTTAAGCAAAAGAAAATTATAAAGTCACTTCGGGACTTCGCAATTCGAGAGTTTCAAACTCAATGTGCTTAAAGATCTAAAAACCCCGAAGTTGTGAAGCTCTTGAGTCTCAGAGACATGCTCTCGCGAAAATATTTTAAAATAAATCTATTGATGAGTCATAGGCCACCTGTCAATCTTTATGTGTGCTTACGTGTGGCACTCATTTTGGGCTCTTTAGTCACATCATTCGCACGATTTTAGGTGACATGTTCCACTCACTTTTTATGACACGTCATCAAAAGTGATGTCATCACTGCCACATCACTCCGAGAGATTGTCCTTTGGGAGATAAATCAAGAACAAATCCAAAGGAGCGTCGGAGTGCAGAAGCAGTAGAACGTCGGAGTCCCAAAGCACCCGTGATCACGATAATAAAACACTAAAATTAATAAACTAAACAGGTTTAAGTAGTTGTGATTAACGATAAGTAATCACTCTACGAATTCAGACTTTAGGGAAAGTCTACACACCGCAAATACAAACTCACTAACTCCCAGAGTTCTAGAGTTCTAGAGTTTTGGAGTCCCGAAGTCTGTCAATCTTTATTTATGTTGACACGTGGCACTCATTTTGGGCACTTTACTCACTTTATTCACATGATTTTAGGTGACACGTGTCACTCACTTTTCATGGCACGTCATCAAAAGTGACATCATCATTGCCACATCACTCTGGGAGATTGTCCTTCGGGAGATTTCTATTATTTTGCATTCAAAACTCTCGAATTCTGAACTGTCGAAGTACTCAACGCACATACAAGCTCACGAACTCCCGGAGCTCCGAAGTTCCAGAGTCCCGAAGTACTTAAAATTAAAAAGTGACCTTAAGTCGTGATTAATTGAAACAAAAAATAATTAAGGTTTAATTAATTTCTCTATGGATTGGGCCTTCGGGAGATATAAATTATTTTGCATTCAAAACTCCTGAATGTTGAATGTCGAACTGTCGAAGTACTTTTTCTTAATCATGGTCATTAATAATACGTCTAGCTGGCTAGGTTAAAAGATTGGGGAAAATGTTGCGATCACCAGGTAATAAATTCGACAAATTTCAAAATGATTACTTTGATAATAGATTAAACTTCAAAGCATTTCAAAATTTAAAGCATTTTTGCCATTAGCATCCGAAATTTTCGCATTCATCATTTTGAGCTCACAGGTTTTGCTTCTCATAGGAGGGTTAACATCAACTTTTGAAAATCATGTGTCGCTCAAAGAAGGAAAGAAGCAAGATTCATTGACTAAGGAATCAAGCTCAAATACAAATGTTGAACTTTCCAAGTTCATTGTTTCATTAATGAAATCATGTGCAATTCAAGGATTAGAGAAAACCAATTAAATCCATGAGCAAATAGAGGGCAAGTGAAGTGCCAACGAGAAAAATAAATCTCAGCAAATCTAGAAGTATCTTCATTGTATATTTTAGTTTTTATTGTATTATATTTTGAGAACGAAGAATGTGGAATGTCTAAGTACTTTTAGTTAAGACAATTATGTATAAATAAAAAAATCAAAGATCTATTCTAGGTTGCTTCTGGCCGAATGTAAGGCTTCTTCTAGCCAAATGTAAAGTTGCTTCATGTAAGGCTTCTTCTAGCCAAATGTAAAGCTGCTTCATGTAAGGCTTCTTCTAGACGAATGTAAAAGAGAATTTTTTTAATATCAATTAGAAAGATAAGACAAAGATTCTACGTCTCATTTCCTTGAGTTATGTGTTTTCTATGTATTACCATTTTATAATCTTATTTTCTTCACTCCATGGTTCTTGAAGATTGAAAGACTACAATTTAATAACACATCTATTGTGGTCCATACATTGGATATGTGTTCAGTTACAATTTTTCCTCTATTATTACTGTGAGTAAAACAAGACCTATATCTGTGTAAGTTTCCTCATTTTAAATCATCTATCAAGGACTCCTTCTTCATAATTCTTCTATTGCGGATAAGGTAAGATTTTTACCTTACTTTATTTTGACAGTCTTTGTTAATCAATTATGCTTTTCATATGATCAAAATTTATAAAGACTCAAAGAAAGAGATATTGCCTCAGTGTTTTCTAGTCATTAAAATTAATTTGAAATTTCATCTTAAAACTAAAGGTAGAAAAGCATTACAAAAACCATTCTCTTAAATTTTGGATGCCTGGCATTATTCTATGAGCCTAGAATAAATATCAGGAACAACACTTGGGATTTTGGTATATTGTAAATATTAATTTAGGAGAAATATGAAGAGTCATATGTGAATGGGACTCTTCCTCAAGCCGTTCCTTTTGAAACGTTGTAGAAAAAAAGTTATAGCGAAAATGCCACGGTGTCTCAGATGTAGCAGCGAAACCCCAAGACCTTGAGCTCTGATACCATATGTTAAGAACCAAACATCAATATATCGTAGAAAAACCTCAGGAAAAGTACTCAACGCCTTGAAAAAGATATAATTTCAGATAATAAGCCTCTTCAAGGGGGCAACCTCCTTTTACCCCACTTAAATGTTCAAGTACTAGATGATTCAAAATGAAAATGTCTCCTTGGTATATATAGGAGACTAGGAGGTACAATTACAACTAATGGCCTAAAGCCGACATAAATAAAATAACATTACTAATATAATATGCCCCAATAAAGGGGAAATGAGCCAATATTAGGGCTTAACAATGAAACCAAAGGTCACTTCTCATTGTATTAATGTATGGATCACTTTAATGAAATAAGTTCAATACGTGGAGTTCCTCATCCCTAGCCTGATAGTGGTATCAGAGCTAGGTTGTTTTTGATAACTCCGTGATATTTGGAATTGTTTCCATTCTCCCTTGTTCTTCTTTGTGTCCCTATTTTTGAACAGCTCATTGAAAACCATGGTTGATGGCTAGGGTTTCTAGAATCTTAGCAGATTCATTCTTGGCATCTCAGCTCCCGTTTTTTTAGAATATTGTCAATCAAACTCAGTGGTATATTGTGTAAGTACTCAACGTGCTCTCCAAAAAAAGCTGACACACCCACCTTCCAAAAATATCTATGTTGATACCATTCTCTCCTTTGATCCCAATTTGCATATCATCAACCTCGTCTTTGACTTCGCGTGGTCATCTAAATCTCACTATATTTTCATGAATTTTGACAATAAGTTCCTCAACATATGGGACATATACACGAATAATTTTGTGAAGATCCTCAAGGGCCATATGAGAATGGAACATAAACCAATAACCCTTAGATGTAGGACCTTTCATCTCAATATCCACATATTTGTTTTGTACTCGGTTTGTTTTCATTTTATCACAAATTTTGGACCCCGAAAATTTGAACTCAGGTTTCCTAATAATATAGGACCTTTCTATAAATGGTTGGTCGAGGAAACATGCCACAATCACATGCAAGACACCCAGGTGTGGTTCCAGACCATTTTGGTCCAATTATGTGGCATCTTTTGCGGCCTCATCCTTTGGAACAATTTCCTCCAATTGAGCTTTTGGAACAAAGATTGGCAGGTCAACATGAGGAGCTACAAAGGCTTGCAATGGATAATTAGAGGCTTAGTGAAACACATGTATCTATAATAGAGGAGCTTGCTAGTACCCGACGGGAGTTGCAGATAATGCATGCTCAAATGGAAGTTACTCAAGGTGACAAGGAGCAACAACTTAGAGGATTAATTGACAAAACAATAAAGATAGAAGATGAAATCTAGGGTACCGAGACCTTGAAAGGAGAACTACCATAGACTCCATTGGCATTGGCTTCTTCCACTTCAACTTTTGGCACCTCTACTCCAGTGTTTGGCACCTCTTCAACTCCAACATTTGGCAGCCTGGGATTTGGACAAACTTCCTTTGGTGGACCGCCTGGATGTAGTAAGAGAGGATGTGAAAAGAGGCATTTCAAAGTTAGCGGGGGTAGACATAATCAAGGTGAAAGATATAATATTCATTGTGTCCATTGTGGCAAGAATGGACATGAAGAAAAGACATGTAGGATCCCATGGGAGAAGATCAAACACAAGTAGAAACAAAAGGAACATAAAGGTAAAGCTCCTAAATCTGCTCATTCTGTTATTTCTCATTGTAATATTGTCATAAATGAAGATTTGTTCAAAACTTTATTTGCTTCCTGGAGAGAAGTCTAGTTGTTTGACACTAGTGCTACTTGCCACATGACATTCCAAAGAGATTTCTTTGCAACATTGAATGAAAATGTAGATGGTGCAGTAAACTTTACATAGGGTTTGAGTCTCAAACCTATGGGAATTAGCACCATCGTGCTCAAATTGCCTGGATTACTGGATTTTATTTGGCATAATTTTATCTATCTTCCTAAGTTGTGGAGGAACTTGTTGTCTCTTGTACACATTCAACAACAAGGCCATACTATTCACATTTTTTATGGACAAGTTGAAATAAGGAGGTCTTTTGACAACATGGTCATCAAGGTAGGATGGGAGGATGAGAAATTGTTGAAGCTAAAAGGGACATTTGTACGAGCACATAATTCTGCGTACCTTTCTCACCATGACGAAGGTACATTGTCTTCTAGTCTCTTGTGGCATGTTGTATTAGGGCACATCAATTATGACAATCTTTGTATGTTGAAGAAAAATGGTGTTTTTGGTTTTCCCACCATTCCACGAAATTTGAAGCAATGTGAAGCATGTTTCCTTGGTAAACACAATAGGCAACCTTTTCATTATTCCACTTTGAGAGCACATAGAAAGATAGAGTTGATACACTTTGATTTGTGTGGCCCCGTGCTTATTCCATCTGCCTTTGGTAATAAACATATCATGAAATTTATTGATGACTACACCATGATGTGTTAGGTTTATTTGTTGAAACATAAATCTCAAGCATTTGAAACATTTAAAAAATTTCATCTATGGATTGAAAATTAAGCTCAATCTTATATTGGCACTCTTCATACTAATAATGGATGGGAATGTATTTCTAATGAGTTTGAAAACTATCTTCGTCAACATGGGATCAAGCATCAAACCATTGTTCCATATAATCCTCGACATAATGATGTAGCAGAAAGAATGAAGAGGATACTCTTGAATATGGTACGTTCAATCTTATTTTTCAAGAATGTGAAGTTGATGTTTTGGGTTGATGTAGTTCTATGTGCAGTATATGTGAAAAAAGGGAGTCCATCTCATGCTCTTGGGAACAAGACTCCATATGACATGTGGTATGGAGACATTCCTTCTATGAGGAATCTTAAGATTTTTGGTACTGTTATCCACCAAATTTCACTAGGATGGACTTGCAGTTGAGCCTCTAAAGATTGAGCAAGTATTTGTTCAAGATCAGAGTTCAGAAGTCCATTGGCCAATATGGCCACCTTTTTCTTCTCCTTCTTCTATACCACATTTCCATGCCCCTGTGGGGAATTGTAATAAAATGACTTAAGCATCTGATTTTTATAACACGGTTAGCCATATGATACCTACACATTAGTACATTACTCTAGAGTTAATAATATGTTTTTTTTCAATGATTTATAATTTTCGAGTTTTTTCATTCAATATCCTCCAAATTTGGAGTAATTGTCCTAGTGGGTATTCCTTGGGTGTTGTTTAAGTCTAGAATCCTATGTATATAACCATGCTAAGCATTATCCTAGAGTCTCGTGGAAATGTGCTAAGTCCCCGTTAGGTTTTTTAATGTTTTTTGTAAATAAAAAAATTTCCTCAAAATCGGGATATTTTAATTGTAATTGGTCAATAAGTTAAAAAAGTAGTACTAGGAGGCATTATATGCCTTGTGGGTATTTGTTTTCACATCCAGAATACCCACTTTACCTAAGTACCACCTTTTTGAGAGTAAATATTGAGTTTTACTCAAGAAAAAATGATTTTCTCTCGAAAAAGGTAAATAAAAGTCAAATAAAAGACAAAAATCAGCAAATGTTATTTTTGTGGAAACATGTTTTTAGTTAACTGTCTCTCTCCCTCTCACTTCACTATGACTATGTGGCAGTTGAAGATGAGTTAGAGTGAGTTAAAGTGAGTTAGTGGGGAGTTCTCTCCACTTGATGGAGATCCCAAGAAGCAAGGCGCACTCTCCAGCATATGTGGCACATTTAGGGAAGTGGGTGTCAATCCCAATGTGGTCGCCACCTCTTGGAAATGTGGCAACCTCTCTTCATCTTTCACTCCACATATGGCGACTTCTACTTGGATTTTGTGGAGTTATTGCATGGATCCACCATCCATTTGTCCATTTTTCTTTGAGATTGGTGCCCTCTCTCTTTGGGAATGTCACCTGATTTGTTATTTAACCAAGCATTATCCTCCATTGTGAATTAGTTGGAGTAGGGGAGGAACGCTTGTGAATATTGTATTGTTAATCATTTGTGGAATAAAGGCAAATACTTTGGAGGTCAAATTGATGTTGTGCTCTGTGTGTGTGGATAAATGTTGTCTTGATTCAAGTACATGAGGCAACCTTGTATTTTGCTTTGCATATGTTCTAATTAAATGAAGGTATTGTTTCCTAGATTTTAGAATCATTCAAGACTATGTTGATTGTTTGATTTTGCTCTCTTTAATATTATGAGATTATTGATTTGCATAACTTTC
>JASDQU010735699.1:165033-180496 GCA_032191745.1 Picea mariana
TAGTTTCAATTTATATATTTTAAGAAGCCATTTTCTTCAAGTATTCACTTTTGCAAAGCATTATCTTTATCTTGAAGTATCCTTTTTGCTTATGATTATTTACTTGCTAGCATCTACATTTATCTAATTGTATCTTATGCAAGTATATTGTTGAGTTGAAGTATTTCTTTCATAATCATTTTATGGTGAATGAAAAATATATGTTGCTAGTCTAGATTTTATCTTGTGTGTTGTCTTTTGCAATAAACTCCTAGAATATTAAATTGCTTAGATTTAGATTTGAGCCTTAGTATTTTCTGTAGGGACTACCCACCTTGGCTTTGTTAGGAGTTGGCCTAGATGGAGGATTTGAGGATCATGTGACATCACCTTGACTCGATACTTTCCCCCAAGGACACACCCAGTAGATTAAAAGTTTTTCCACGTTAAACCCGAGGTGTGTATAAAGGCAACAACGGGTACCACTTGTTATGTCTTAATTCCTAAGAAGCAAAGAAACAAACTTGGTGTAAGGAGTCGAAAGTGTATCTTGTTAGGGTATTCAAATAACACCAAGGTATATTGTCTTTCTGATGAGGTAAACAAGAAGTTCATTCTTTCTAGAGATGTGATTTTTCTTGAATTCGCCAAGAATGAAAAAATTGTTGAGTGACAACTTGGTCATCTGGATAGATTCACCCATTTAAAGACATATCATGAGTTTGATGATGAGATTCCACATCTTGAAGGGGGGATCCCTATCTTGGACCAATCTCTGGAATGTCCTTTTGAAGTGTCATCCCCCCTCATGTAGAAGATCCAACCACTTACTCAAAATAGGGAGTTCAATTGGATGATGTGATTGAGAGGATTGAAAGGTTGAACCTTGATGGGAATGCAACACCATCTCAATCAGTGGAGCAACCTGGAATATCACTAAAACGTCCAAATTAGCTCATAAAGACACTTGAAAATGTTTGGTCATGATGAGGTTGGAAAGACAGGAACCAAAATCTCAATAAGACAAGATGATGAAGGTGATGTAGATAATTTAGATTCAGGTGATGTAAAGGATATGGATGTTTCATATGATTGAAAATTGAATTTATCTACTAACATTGAACCAACTTCCTTTGAAGAAGTTGCATCTCATGATGAGTGGAAAGAATCCATTTAGAAGGAGTATGATTCTCTCATCAATAATGGGACATGGAAGTTGGTGGATCCTTCATTTAGAACCAAACCAATTGGTTGTAGGTGGGTCTACAAGAACAAGTACAAATCAGATGGCTCACTCGACAAGCATAAAAAGAGGCTTGTGGCAAAAGGATTTGCACATAAATAAGACATAGACTATGAGGATACTTTTACCCCCACATCAAAATGGGCTACCATTCGTTCTTTGTTTCCTTCAGCAGCACATAATAGGTGGATGATTCATCACATGGATGCGAAGACAACCTTCTTGAATGGAGACTTGAAATAGAATGTTTGCATGTCTCGACCAAAGGGATTTGTTGTGAATGGTCAAGAACATAGGGTATGCAAGCTCATCAAGTCTTTGTATGGCCTAAAGCAAGCACATCACACATGATATGAAACGCTAATTGAGCATCTTTTGAAGATCAATTTCAAGAATTTTAATCTTGATGATGCAACTTTGTTTGTCAAGAAATTTGGCAAAACAATTGTACATCTTGTGGTGTATGTAGATGATCTTTTGATAATAGGTAACAATGAATCATATATTGCATCCATAAATAAAGAATTGAAGAAGCATTTTGAGATGACAGACATATGGAGCATATTCACTATTACTTGGGTATTGAAGTAACTCAGAATCCAAAGTATGTATTCATCTCCCAAAAGAAGTACAATGAAGAATTGTTGAACAAATTTGGCATGGCTAATTGTAACCATCTCTCTACGCCAATGGAGAAAAATTTGAAGCTAACATCAAAAGAAGGGAATGGATTTGAGGATGCAACTAAATATAGACAACTTATGGGGAGTTTTATCTACCTTACTACTACTAGACTAGATATTTCATTTGCAATTGGGATTATTTCCAGGTTCATGCAAAAAACTTGTGAAGGACATTGGTGTGTTGCAAAGAGAGTTCTAAGGTACTTGAAGGTAACTCAATACTTTGGGCTCAAATACTCTATGGTGGAGGACTTCAAACTAGTTCGACATACAAATTCAAACTTTGATGGTGATAAGGAGAATGGAGTGTCTACTTCAGGATACCTCATGAATCTTGAATAAATGACTATCTCTTGGAGATCACATAAACAATCCATTCCAACAGATTCCACTACAAGAGCAGAGTATGTGGCTACTATAGAGGTGACAAAGGATATTGTGTGGCTTGGGAAGATACTAGAATATTTGTAGGAGAAACATATGAATTCTACTCCACTTTTGTTTTACAAGACTTCTTCAGTCAAGTTGGCCAAGAGTCCTAGACTCCCTGATCAAACCAAGCACATCAACATGAAGTACCATTTGATTTGACATCATGTAGAGGCCAAGACCATTTGGTCGATACATTATTCCACAAGTGAGAAAATTGCAGACATCTTCACCAAAGTGCTTGGAAGATAAAATTTTGAAAAGTACAAAAAGATGCTTGGACTTATAGACACCACTTCAAATTAAGGGGGGGATGTTAGATACCTAATCCTTGGGATTATGGTATAACCTGAGTGGGCCTAATGGTTAAGAACATGTTTTTCGTCCTTGGAGGTCACAAGTTCAAATGCAGAGGGGGGTAGGGTATGTATACCTCTGTAGACTTTAGTGGTCAAATCATTGCATGGAGGGTGTCCCTTGTTCCACAAACAAGGGGGTCTCATACACCAATTTGGTGTCTAGCTTGGTCGTGACCTTAAAAATATATTATTATTATTATTGTAAATTTTATTGTAAATGTTATTGTAAATATAAATTTAGGAGAAATATGAAGAGACATAGGTGAATAGGATGAGTCATTTGGACCTCTTGGAAGATGAAACCAAAGGTCACTTCTCATTGTATTAATGTATGGTTGACTTTAATGAAATGCATTAAATCCATGGAGTTACTCATCCCTAGTGTTGAGGAAAAGGTATGAAGTACCTTACTCAATCATTTTCGATTCTTACTTGGCTAGAGTAAGATAGTTAGGAATGTCACTCGGGGTTTATAGCCTTAAACAAAAAAATCATTTGATTCACGAGTAATAAATACTAGGAACCAGTGCTAGTCTTTTTGTTATTATTTAATTGTGCAAAAGAATAAAGTAAAAAAAGAAAAATGTATATGTATTGTGTATAAGACAAAGCAATAAATGAGATAACAATTTGATTTAAAAGAACAGAATAATACACAAGTGAGACAAAATCAGTAATCTGATTTCTTTATTGATTTCATTCTGAATTACAAAAAATGATCCTCTTTTCAAATCCCTGCCAGGATATGGACCAAGATCAGATTTAGAAGCCTCTGATGGTCACCATACAAAAAGACTCTAACAACAAGAAAGGATTGAGACTAAAAATCTGGATCAACTTTGCCATAGAAGCATCATTTACTGACTCTGCAAAATATTCTTTATCAGACATGAAACTTGATCCACAAACAAATCAGAATACACAGATTGCCTAAGATAAATGATCCACCTTTCTATAACAAGTTGTTGAAGTATATGACTCAATCTTTGAATCCTACTACCTTTAATAAGACCCCGTTGTCAACAAAAGGGTTAAGATTTCTAGAAAACTCAGAATGAATGAAAATGATAATCTCATAAGTATAAGAGTAGACCTTATATCAGAAAATTATTTCCTTGCTCTCTCCCCTCTCATCTCTTCCTTTATGATGAGATTTTATCTCTTCCAAAGGAGGTTTTGGTAGTTCCAACTACCTTTTTAGGCAAGTGTTAATTAACTTAACACAAAATTGAGACAAGTGATAATAAATAATAAGGGTATATTAAATAGTAACTAATAGGTGGAACCCCTTAACTATTCTCTTAACAAAAAGTCCTTTTAATTACGATTCCCTCCTTGTTACTCCATCATCTAATTGAAATATGCCATCAATCAAAATCCACACAATATGTATTCAAAATTTCTCTTGTATCTCCCAAAATCATATATATATATATAGTCAAAAATGTTTTCTCATCCATAAAACAAAATATCCATCCATAAAACATAATAAAAATTATCCAAAAATATTGCCATAACAATTAAAATGTATATTTACTATGAGATGTTGTCTGCCTCTTTCCACCGCTTGTTGTTTTTTTTCTGATGTTTCCACTGATTGAACTTTTGCAACAGTAAGGGGATGGATTTCACTAATAACATGAGATTGTACATCATTTTGATGTGCATGTGAACTGACTGACTCTGAAGAGTTCTTAAAGGACTTGGAGGGGGAAGCCACTTTCTTGCCTTTTTATGTTGTAATCTTAGGGATGGCAGTCTTCAATATTTTGCTAACATGGGAAGATTGGACACATGAGACGACATGGTCAACTTGGGAATGTTGGTTCAATGGTGGTGGAGGAGGTAATGGTAATGAGACAGCAAACCAATCATGATGATGAACTACAAGTTGTTGGACTACTTCTTGCCACCCATCATTAATGGGCACTTCTGGTTGCAGATACACATGGACATTGGACAGACTCTGACGAGGTTGGAAAGGGGGTCTGTCAGGCCTAGGGTGAGGCTGCAGAATTCCTTGGCCAACTAAGTTAAAAATCCCAGCTTGAAATAGTTGATTTAGTTCCTGAGGATTAGCATCAAAATGAATGGAATGTCGTGGCCTTCTATGGCCTCTTTGCCAAAATTTGTTTTTGCCTTTGTTTCCTCCTCTTCCCCGACTTCCCCTACTGAATAAACTCATGTCTAAAAGAAAATTTTTAATTAGAATATGAATAATAATTAACCAATGTATTAGCCTGGTGGGTTAGCTCAAGTGGATGAGTGTTGTTGTTTGCTCGAATGAGGCTCAGGGGTCAAATCCCCGACCAAGAGCCTGTATTGGGCCTCACTTGATGTCCCCACTGGGTTAGGCCCGTAATCAGGCCAAACAGTTTACTTCTTTTAACATCCACAAAATGTGGGGAAGTATTCAAGGGTTTCCCATGCTCTTTCCCACGAAAAAATAATAATAATAAACAAATAAAATAAAATAAACTATCATCAAACACTATGCCTAAAACAAATTGAAATGTTGGCTCTTTCAATTCACATACAGGAGCATATGCAATCCATTCAACATTCCTCATACAACAACCATTACATTTTTCAATCTGAACCATAATGTATTAGAACATGGAAGTACAATGACATTGGGAGAATGAAAGGGATTTTAAGGTATGCAAAGTGATTCCATGATGGGCAAATGAATATGAATATTGTTCTAAACATAATGAGTATCTAATCCTGACACATTCCCAACAGCCACATCATCCACCTCATTATCTGCAAGTTACAACAATTTTTTTTTGACTCTTCATTCAACCTCATCTCCTTATCCTTTTAAACTCTTTATAATAATAGAACATGGGGAGAATAAAATGTTTTGGGATAGATGAGGGGTTTGTATTGTGCATAAAATGAAATAATGAACAGGAAATGGAAATGATTCATGTTCTTTATTACACATTTATTAAATAACAAACCTCATCATTAACCTCTGATTGTTATCTTCTATCCTTTGTTTCGTGCCAATAACTAATTAAAATCAATTTAGCAGAATCAAAATGTATTCACAAAACAATGTCTAACTTTCCAACCAACATTTGTCGAAATTCTGTCAAACCAAATTCATCATCCAACACGACTTTATTATGCATCTTCTTGCAGGTCAAAATCATTTATGCGCAAACAATCCAACAGAGGAAAAATTGCAAGTTGTAGCCACCAAAATTACTTCCAAGTGCACCCACATTCTTCGTTATTGCTGGTTTGGAATGCCAATATAACCACAATTTCCCACATAAACCCAAAAATTCAGAACTTGTCACAATTACACTATCAAAACCAAACTCAGAATCCCTTTGCTCTGTTAGCAAGTAAACCCTCGAAGGGTGTGAGACATATCCATGATGGGTTTCGAAATAAATTATTGCTTCTCAAGACCAAAACAAAAGAATAGTAGCAATGTAAATTCACATAGAGCATCAACCTCCACACCTTTTGTTACCATTGGATAAAATGTCATAAACTTATGCAAAATTCAAGAGTCTAAACTGAGCTACAACAAAGGAAATGTGGGTATGCCATAAACAACAAAACCCTAATATTTAATTATGTACACATGCCAAACCTGTGAGGAAATTGAAATCAATTTTACATCATGACCCATTATTTCCACAAAATGTGACAACAACAACAACATTCCTATTATATCTGTAACCCACAACCAATATTCAGTTTTCAAGCTCAAACATAACACAATATAAAAACTCATATGGTTTCATCATAACAAGAACCATAGCAAACCCAAATGGAGAATGTCATAAACCACACAACACTTTGTTTTGAAACTCATCTTTTACACAGAAGGAGATGCACAAACCCGAGTCATCATCCCATTATCATTTCAAGCTTCAACAAAAACCCAAAATTTCCTCACGGTCTTCCATTTGAACAGAGAAGCAAAATACAGACATTATGCCGACTTCGATAGCCAATATACCAATTTAAATCAGGGCAGAGCTAAAATATTTGATGCATGGAAAAACCAAAAGAACCCATACATGTAGAAAATCAATTAAGAACCTCAAGGATCAAGCCAAATCCTTTAAAAATGGTCGAGAAATCCGAAACAACAGTTAACAATAGTGCCCAAAATCCTAATGGGAGACATAACAAAAGGTGGTATACTTCGAAAAGGAGGAAGAATGATGTGCATTTATTGCATGTCATTTCTTCCATCCACCAACTCCAAACATTCAATGCTGCCAACTAAACATTCCACGATGGAGTGCACTCAGCGCATCCCAAACATCAAACATATGCCAAATAAATTTTAACTCGCATCACTTACCATCGTTTGCCATATAACATCAAGCATTGAATGCTATCCCCAAACCATATATTTTTTTTCATCCACCAACTTATATCCATTTTCGATTAGGAGTAATGGCATCATATAATAGTAATGAACCATACAAATAATATGTAACATAAAATGAGACTTATGTTACTTGCACCAAAGTTTGAATGTGTTAGGATTTGTATTTGATGATATCGCCAAAGATTTAATATCCTCGTATAGTAGCTCAATATCAAGTGTCGAATAAAACCACTTTTTAACCCATATTGCAAGCATACACAACCATCAAATTTGTAAGCAATAATATCATTGATGACCCCTTTTCTCTTTTGGCGAATTCTATGGATTCGTTCGCTAGTCATATATGTCAAAAGCATGTCACCAAATTTAGACTAGAATCAAAACCTTGGCAAAATTCATGTGCCAAGTAGAGGGAATCATTTTTTGCTAGTTTTTAAGGGGTCCCGCCTACTAGCTATTATTATCAATAATATAAATAATAGTGCATTGAAATTTATTTGCAGGCATGACTCGTGTTGTTCTTTTGTGCATCAACACCTAGCATGACATATTACGGCACAGATCAATGCTCCTCATATGTACACACCAATTCCCTTTATATGTATTAGAGAATTGATGTTATTTATAAAATAAAAGCATTGAAGTAGTGGATGTGTATCAATGCATTTTAAAGTGATGAAGAATCAATGCTCATAACTATACAAAGCACATTGGTGCTCCTTATTAGAACATCAACAACATTACCTTCAAAGATATCATTCCCATTGTCCTTAATGTTAGCATTACCTTTACTAGAATTTTACAGTGTGTAAGGAGATATAATGTTTTAGTGCTTAACAATATCTAACACATCGGTGCTTTAAATTACATAATATGTATCAATGATTCTTAAATAATGGTGTGTTGGTATGCCATACTATAATATGTGCATCATTGAAACAACCTACGATTTCCCTTTTTTTAGTTAAAATAAATCTTCACTGAAACCTTTCCAAAAACCTATGCTTTCATGGGTGGAGGTTTTTGTGGTAATTTTGTCCAATCCTATAACACTAAAACCTTGCTAATTGGTGTTTTCCCTGTAGCGAGTCTTTGAAATAAACCAATATATTGCATGCTCTTCAAGTGTCTCATACTTCAATTGTCTAGTGAACTCTTTTACTATAATGCATCATACTTGATTATTTGTTGTCCTTTTAACTGTTTGATGCTCTTTAGTTGTGCAAATGTTGAATGTTTTCCATCATGATACCTAAATGACTCTCAAAAAAATTCCATAACATCCCTCCATTGTTTGAATGGTTTTTTCCTATCTTCTTTTTTATACTAGGTCAAACTTGTTCCTCCCATGGATCCTTTGAATACTGCCCATTTACTCTTTAGATCATGCTCTCCAACTACCTACACAGTGCTTCTATGGAAAATTGGTGGTAATCCCCATTGGTTGTCCTATCATATGCTAGTACCTTTGAAATGATTGTGTGATGCCTAGTTTTGCTTCTTCTCCATTTATAATCCTAATCAAAAATATCTTTGTGTATCCTTCTATCTTATCTCTCTTTATGCTTCTTATGTCTTTTCTTCCAATAACTATGGGATTTGTCTGATGATTCATTAAAGGATTATGATCTAGTGTCTTTCGATTATCAAATCTAGTCTCAAATGTAGATCTTGATGATCGATCTATGTATTAAGGATCCACTTGTTTCCTTGTTTTGATTTTCAATTTTCTTCCATCGCTCGATCTTCTTTCTTCTTGTGATGTTTCTCCGAGACGGTTTCCATAGACACCCTCTTTGTTTTGAGTTTTTTTCTTTGGTGGCATCTTTATGAATCCGATAACTTGCAAAACAAAATATTCTTACCTCTTGGGCTTGTTTTTGGTAGAGTTTACCTTTTGTGCTTGGGACACATGTCTCCCTCTTGCACATAGATTGTCCACTTTGCAACAATAACAATTGATACTTTGTGTGATAAAACCATCGCAATCAAGACTTTTAAGATGTGCTTGCCTCCAAGAACTCCCTCGAAGTAAAAAAATAAAGACTATATATCGCTAATATCTAGTGATATGATCTCACTTGGTTTCCTAGAGGCTTCTATGATTTCTCAGTATTGGTGTGTGCCTTGCAATAAAGACATCTTGTGTTATCTGCAACAAGATGCAGACATGAAAACAAGTTTGGTCCAAGAGATAGATATGGTTGTGTTTACCAATTTTTGTCATTTATAGATAATGAATATATGATAGAATAATCCATATCATAATCAAAGTTGACCCACTCCCAACATATAAGATAACTAACTGCTCAAAATGAGGAACATAGTCAACTTCAAAGTTGATTGGTTCTTACAAATAATAAGCAATTATATTCTAGCTTACTATATATTGCATGATTGCTCAAGCACCATCATTTTTGGGGCACACATAGCCAAGTTGTACATGTGGGGATCCTCTCTCCAATGTGACGTTGAACACATCAATTCCTCCTAGTTTGAGTTGGACAGTGTCCCCACTATCTTGTTGATTTAGGAAAGGTGATATAGGTGTAGTTTGAAATGCTCCAATAGATGGTGTAGAAGGTGGTTCTAGAAATTCCACTGGATGATGAGGTGGAGACGTTGGGGTCTTCGTTTGTTGTCATTGCTTATCTCTTGCAAGTCTATATTCTTCTGCAACTAAAGGGTGTTTCCAATCCCATATCTCAAGTTGCAATGTAAGTGCCAGAGATTATGTAGGGTGGGGATGTTAAAGTGATATTGTGGAGGTATTTGTGACACTTCTTGCCTAATAGAGGAGGGTGCGATCAATGGGGTACCAAAGGGGTCAATATAAATGAAGGGTAATGATTGCTCTTGAGGAAGAGGGTGGTGCACATCATTTTTTTTGGGTAGTGCCTACTTTGGTGGTGTCACCATTCTTGAGTTGTTCTTTCTAAGTGTACCCTGTCCCATTCCAACTTATTATGCTCTGTTAAATTTGGGGAGGTTTAAAAATATGCATTAAAACTACAAATCCACGAGTCCAATTTCTTTTCATTGAGAGTACTAATGAATTTAGGGAGGGTTATATGGGTGTGGAGATGTAGTTTGGAGTGAGAGGAGGGTTGGGTGTCTGGTTTTGAAAATCCAGGGCAATGGTTTCTACAAACTGGTGGATAGTGGGAGGGGCATCCATGGAATATTTAGGGATCGATCTTTCTTTGGGTGGATTTATGAGTGAAAGGAAATGTGTGGGGGACATAGTGGGAGTGGATTGAGTAGTAAAACAATGAATGGTGGTAAGGGAAAGGATTTTTGTGAGAGGAAGGCCATAGATTGTTGCATGTGGAATAAGGTGAGCAACATTAGGGTGAGGGTGGGTAGTTACGAACATAAGTAATACATGGGAGCTTAGTGAGTGTCGAAAAACGTGATGTAAATGCCTTATTTTGAGTGGAAAAAATATTTATATATGACTCGCAAACAAGTGGAGTGATTTTGTGTTGATAGTTGGGAGCAACACCCAATCAGTCATGTGAGGAATATGATTAAAGAATGGGCAATATGTGATGAGATATAGGAGGGGGAGGATATGGTGAAGTGAAGTGAGATTTGAAAGTGGGGTTGAGTGTGAGGGCACCAGTGAGACAAAGATCATAGGGTTGAGCTAGAGTGAGAGTTGTGGGGACTTTTTGACGCTTTAATCCGTCAGGACTGAAACGACCTCACGAGGACATTAGTCCCCCTTCAATTTTAGAGAGGTGGTACTCCTCTTGGGCTAAAAGATATATCTGTGATATCTTGGATTAGGAGAGTGCTAGGAAACAAACCCTAAATCTTTATTGCTTGAGACTGTGAAATAAAATGGTTCTTCAATAACCTGAATACAATTTTTATGTGAAACAAAAGTCTTTTTACAATAAGAAAAGATTGAAGGAGTGCTTCAACATCAGAATTAAATTGTTATCAGCATCACACACAATCTTCTTAATCATATATAAATGCATCAATATCTTCTTCACAAGAAGTAGGAGAGATTGATTTGATCATATCAAAGAATTTTAAAAGAGTATTGCTATCAAGATCAAAAGAGAATTTGATAGGTCAACCTCAAATATCTCATACTTAAAACTCAAAGTTACAAGATACAGTCAAGATCAACCCCAAAGCAATTCTTTGTGGAGTTTATTCATGAAAATGTTCTTCATTACAAAATATTTGACAGCCATATATATGACTGTAAATACTCCATGATCATACAAGAAGAACATTTTGGAAGAATACAAGAAGAACACTCAAGAACTTAGCCTTGTGCCCAATTCAGAGACTCAAGCATAAAACTATGAGAAATGGTGTAGAAGAATATAAAGAGTGGAGAAGATGGAGATCTATTTTCTTTGATCAGAAACTTAGTTGTGTATTCATGGCTGCAACTTTTTCTTCCTCTGATATTCTACCCTGCCCCTCTGAAAATTATGATTCTTGGGAACCTTTGATGAAGCCTCTCTTGTCTTTTTAAGATGATATTTTCTAACTACTTTAGTAGTTAGGGTTTCTCCCTTCTAGAAATTCCCGTACAATTTTTTGGATAGGATATACAACCTTTCAGCCATTTAAACCAATTTATATCTAATCTCTATTGTCTTATATTTCCAACGATATAAGGTTTGTCCAAATCCGACTCCCAGATCTCAAGATATGAGGTCGTGAAGTTGAGTTGTCACGCAAGCCCATTAAAAATGCAATTGACTAATATTTTAATTTCTAAGAAAAATGTATCAACTTTCAGCACTTGAAACCTATACCACCATCTTCTATGTCGAAATACGTTTCCAACGGTATAAAATTTGTGTGATTCGACATCCAGATCTCAAGTTATGGCCTCTACAAGATCAACACTCAGCCACCGTCGATCAAAATTGATGGGTAAATGTGGGCCCTTGATTTAATTTTGACCTCCTTTGTTGAATTTCGACTTTTCTTCTTTATTCTTATCCCACATGTACTAGAATAAAACATTATTAGTGGTATATAATGTTAAGTGTAACATACACTTGATAAGAAATAAATAAGAGAGAAGATTATGGAGCTTGGATGATTCGACCCTTGGAAAATTGTTGAATATAATAATAATTTTGCATGCCCAGTCAACCACCAATCTACCCAGTCAGCTATGATGAGTCACCCAACCAAATGTTTCCACATGTCATCACTCGGTAGGCCAACAATCTTCCAATAAAAATCTGCAATATGTCATCCAATAAAATCATGCCATGTGTGACTTCTTGTATGTTGCCACGTGTATCCATTAATTAGTTGCCATGTGGCACCATCCATTTCAATGCCATGTGGATATATCTCATTGGTTAATAAAGTTCCATGTCTCACTTGGAGATGTTCCTCATAGAACTTAGGATGTGAAAAATATTATTAAAATAATATGGCGGGTTCTTCAGAATCGGTCGACGGACTTGCATATAACATATGAAATAAATATCACCAACCCTCACCAACCCGCGAACCTGCGGTAACTCATATATATTTTGCTAAGTGTTGGAGAAGTTACATAGTAAAGAGTAGTAAAAAGAGTTGTGTGCATTATGAAGGTGGTGGAAGTCAAAGTGCATTGTGAGGGCAACAATAACTCATATATATTTGGTTAAGTGTTGGAGAAGTTACATAGTAAAGAGTAGTAAAAAGAGTTGGGTGCATTATGAAGGTGGCGGAAGTCAAAGTGCATTGTGAGGGTAGTAGAGATAAAACAAACTCTTAAGAAATATCACCAACCCTGCAACCCCTGATAAGTCATAGTAAATAAGACTAAGTCTAGAAAATATATAATGGATCACATGAAATATGGAAAGAAATATGGGAAATATGAAAAATAAAAAGAAATATATGGGAAATAAAAAGAATTATGTGAAATTTGGGGAAAGGAAAAGGGAAATGAATGTGAACGTTGACAGCAATAAGGAAAAATGGTTAAGTGTGGAAAATGGTAAGGGGAATATGAAAGTAATGAGACAATGGGAAAAATGACTACGTATAAAATGAGAGAATGAGTAGAGGTGAAGGGAAAGGGGAGGAAAGAACATGTCCCTTAGAACATTTTTCATATTTCTTCTTGTAATACCTCCATTGGACTTCTGGATAGAAGTATGTGTATCTTGGTCATGGTGACTCAGATTTTTATTCCACGAAATGCATGACGAAGCTGATACCAAGGGATATGCAATGAACATATAATAGTTCAAAAATATTCATCTTCCAATATCATTTTTATTATTATTCCAGGAGCAGGAATATATAGGTGACCAAATTTTGATCAACGAGACTATAACAAAGAACCCTAACTATCAAATTAAAGGGTTGAGGTGGAGTTAGGATGTCTGGGAGGATAGTGAGTGTGAAATGCTAGAGTATTTCCAATTAATATAAGGAGAGACATGAGTTGTTGAAGTTGTGAACCAATCTGTAGTTCTTAAATGTGGATTGAAGTGACACATCACTCTTGCAGGCGACCTGTGAGGGAGAGTAAACCATAGATGTAGAGAAAACAACCAAAAAAATAAAAAATATGTCAGCACGTCATGGGTTAGAGGAGGATCAGACATGCTTTAATAATTGTTGTGTACATTGAAATAAAAGCATTGTCGTATTATCCGCATCAAGATGTAGACAAGAAAACAAGTTTGGGCTAGGAGGCACATATGATTCGTGTCTATTAGTTTTTGTTATTGATAAAGAATGAACATAGAATAGAAGAATCATGTATTGTACTTGGCCCCCTCTATATTGACATTGGAGGGACGTGGTACTCCAAAAAGCACCAAGTACACTACTCATGCATTCTAATATGCAAATAGTACAACAATAGTCATAATGAGCACATGTAAGAAGATGCAATGCCCATGAACTGCACAACACATAGAACTCATGTAACATTAACTTCAATTATTTCTGGGAATTAATACAATGGCATGAAAAACACTAATATGTTTAACAATGACAACACATGTAGCCCATTAATGCATTCCAAAAGAAAATTTTAAGTATATTAATCTTTCCCAATTACTCATTGTCATCAAATGTCTCATAACAAAAATAAATTCAATAAGGGAATAACAACAACAAAAATAAATAGCCATCTTTTTTGTAATTCTCCACCCATTAGCTACAAGAAAAAATTGTTCCACCCAACACTAGGCACTCTATCGCAGAGGCTGACCCTGAGTCGGGGAAATGAATCCACAAAGGTAGAATCCTACTAGTTGGCCCTAATCTCTCTTGCTAAGCTCAATTATAGAGCTCTCAAGTACAACAATCTTATTTCAACTAGCCACAATCTTCCCTATCAACTTACACAACGCAAGGAAAGGAATCCCTTTCTCTACCACGCAGTCCATAAGGAAATCCCCTTTTCGTCTAGTTCTCCACTTTAGGCAAAGAATTTTCTAGTGTCGGGAAATGAGGATTTTAGTAGTGAACAATGGCTTCCTTTCTCTTCAACATTCACCCATAACCCTAGTCATGGTTTTCTCATGTTAATATAAATCATTCTCCACAAGTAGGCTCTAGTAATAAGGTATGACATCATGAGAGCATAAGAGAATGATCTCAAAGTACAATGGGCGAGAGAAGAAGCTTGCATGCCTAAAGTCATAGTTAATATACTAAATGCTAAGAAGAGATGATATGCCTTCACAAAAAGTCCACATATTGTTCCTTTGGACAATTATTCTCAAGGTTGGTGAGTAATTGAGCATAGATAAAAGTGGGAGAACTTAGGATAAAGGGTGGCATCAATGAAATATTCTTAATTTTCTCTTAGTCCCCTAAGTCCCCTTTATTCCCCTCTTGTGGACTCATAGTCCCTTTGATATTATTTTTTGCTTACATCCTTTTAGTGGTCTTTATATTATATTTGTAATGCATGTGCTTTACAAAACCAAAATATATCATAGACATAGTTACTTTCTTGGTGAATATTCAATATTTAATGTCATACTTCAGCTTAGACCACATATGTATATGCTTATAACTAATCAATGATTACATGCACATCCATAATCTAGGGATTAAAATAGGGGTATCACATTTTTGTCCCCCTTATATTACCACTAGTCTTGGTGCAATATTAAAACAAAAATGGGTATTCCTTCCACATAGTATCCTCCATCTCCCATGTTACTTCATCGAGATTGTAATGGCCCATTGGACCTTTGCCTGCTCAATGGCTTTATTCCATAACAATGTGACTTTCTTGTCGAGGATGCAAATTGGTTATATTTGGAACACTCCTTCTAATTCCACCTAGATCAAAGCCCAATCAATGACATTGTTAGAATCATGAACATACTTCTTTATCAAGAATGCATGAAACACATTGTGATTTTTTATATTAGTAGACAATGCAAGCATA
>JASDQU010735699.1:180596-193338 GCA_032191745.1 Picea mariana
TGGAGCTTCCCTCAGGTTGTAGCCTGAGAAACTAGGGGGTTGGAGCCTCCTTCCAGTTGCAGCTGGAAAACAAAGAAAGTTGGTGCTTCCAATGAATGTAATTCTTCAAGACATATAAAAAAAAGCATTCTGTGGTTTTCTCCCGATTTGGGTTTCCACGTAAAACACTGGTGTACTGTGTATGTGTGTGATTGTTTATTTCTTATTGCTCATTGTTGGATAATAATTCTACATTGATATAACATTTGAAGAAAAATGATTATAATTACGCTATTACTGATTCACCCCCCCTCTCAGTAATCAAACATTACTTAGTTATGTTCTTTGTTAGACTCCTGGGATAATATGGTTGTAGCAATTGGTAGTACCACTCAATCTGTATCAAAGTACGAGGATGTAGTTTCATCCTTATTATTAGAAGAGATTAGGCAGAAAAGTATGGAAAGTCGTAGGACAAATGATTTATTTGTAAGAGGTCGTCCCAAAGATAGGGATAAAATTAAGTCTTCGGTGTGGGGGAAGATCTAAATCTCAAGGTAGATCTAAATCCCTATAATTTTTTTTGAGGAAATGCCTAAAATGTGGTAAAGTTGGGCATTATAAGAAAGGTTGTAGGTCTAAGAATGTTGATAAAGCAAAGGGATCTGATGATACCTCTTCCATAGAGATGAAAACCTCCACAGAAGAAGGAGGTGATCTTTATTTGGAATCTACATGTACACATCCAGATCATAATGTATGGTTAATCGACTCAGGTGCATCATTTCATATAACTCCTCATAGAGAGTGGTTCAATGAATAATAAAATTATGATGGTGGTGATGTATTCCTAGGATATGACTCAATAACCAAAATCATGGGATGTGGAAGGGTTAAGTTGTTGCTTAAAGATGGAAGGATTAGAACTCTCCTTGGAATTTTGGACATACCATATCTAGCCAGGAGCCTAATATCTGTAAGTAAGTTGGATGATCCAGGTGTGGATACTTTATTGGTAAAGGGCACTTGCAATATGGTTAGAGGAGAAATGTTTTTTATGAGGGAAGTTTGATGTGGAACTCTATACAAGTTGTTTGGAATCACTTATACTGGTGGGTGTAACAACTTTGTTGTCATTGAGCAGAGAAATAAAGAAGACAAAATCCATACTGTCCCTAAAAATAATGCCATGCTATGGCATCAAATACTATGACATATTGGAGAAAAGGGTTGTGGCATCCCCAAAAAAATAAATATTTTTATTTTTATGTGCTAGAAATTTATTTCCGTTTTTGGCAAATTCGAATCTGGAAAATTTATGCCATTTATGGCAATTTCGAATTTCGAATTTAATAATGGTATTTAATTATTGTGACTGTTGGGAAGAGATCTATTTGGACCCAACTAAGTATTTGACTATGACACTTGTATCACAACAGAATAATTATATTAACTGCAGGAGGACAAATGGAACAACCATGTTAAAATCAGCTGACCATGACTCCATGAGTGGGAAATAGTTGGAACTGCCTCTGGGCTGATGATTACAAGTGGCAAATCAGAGATTTGGCCACTGGAAGCCCCTGAAAATCAGGGATTAAGAAAAGCTGCGAAAATCCCCAAAGGAGGGAAAAGACCTGGGCAAAAATGGATAAATAAGAATATGCGAGGAGGCAGGACGCTGCGAAGTATGCTGGGAAAGGATTCTTGAGCTCTCTTGTTATTATGAACAATGTGAATTAAGTGTGAGGCAAGAGGAGCCTTTTAAAACAGAATCGCTTTGCTGTTATGAGAACTATTGAGTAAGTGTGAGGCAAGAGGATAATTGTTGGAATTGAAGGACATAGCTGAGGAGGAGTTTCCAAGTTCGCCCTCATGGATTTATGGTCAGGCTAGGGGGTGAATCAGGCAAGTGATTTTGGCTGCCCTATTGTACAGTTGGGAGGAACGTGGTTGTTCCCTTTGTCTTCCCGCGGATTGGAATTCAGATATGTTAAATTTTCTCCTTCTTTGTTCTGAATGATTTTACATTTGCTGTAATGTGTTTGATTGGAACTGGAATAGTTTCCATTTTCTGTTTGAATGATTTAATATCTGATACATTATATTCGTTTAAGTAAAAAATGTAATGATTCCCTTCCTATGTTCGAATGTTTTTACCCGATGTTAGGTATCTGTTAAATCCGAACTGGAAGTACCAGGCAACTTTATTTTTACACAAAATGAGTTATGAGAACCGATCCAGCTACATGATAGGTTTAACCTGTAGTAGAAATGTTAGGACACTCTGTAGGCTAGAAGAGACTAATCTATATGGGATTAGAACTATTTCTGTGACTAATATATTAAATAGATCTAAATCGGAGCAAATCGGAATTGAATAAATTGTGCCGAAGGGAAACGGGTAGATGTACCACTAGAATTAATTTTTCCGAGCAACCTGGAAACCCCTTTTTGTTTTATTTGATGCATTGTACTTCACTAAAATGAAGCTGTAACGATCCCCATTTTTATATTCGTTATGAGGAATATATGTGAATGAAATCCATGTTTATATATGTATATATTCGTAATACGTCTACTGGAATGGTTCTTGCATTTACTAGATGCACAGATCTAACACTATTTACATGCAATACACTGATTAAAAGCGGCTCTAAGTAAATACATTAGAGATTACCCTATACAGAAAAATGTTATCCTATTTTACCCCTTCTGCTGAGTATAAGCGTATAAAGCTCTTTAATTAGACCTTCAGAATCCTGTTAGGTAAATGGATATTGAATCCTTCCACACCTACTGTCTCACAGAGCGAAAGTGAGGACATCTGTAAAAGACCTAATTTTGGAAATTGAAGGGATCTGGAAAACCCCTTTGTTTTTTTTTCAAATGCTGGACAATCTTGAGAGTTGACGTCTATCAAAGGAATTCCTTTTTTCCATTATGCCTTACTGGTTTTGTTTAAACGGTCTTCCTTTTCCACAGTTAAGTTTTATGACGAATTTAAGAAATTTCGCAACACCCCCGAACTGCTAATCCTTTTACCTTTTCGGAACTTCGGGAAATGTCTTGCACAGTTGTTTGACATTTGAAACCCCGAAACCCCAAGTTCCGAAATCTCAAAAATACGGGTCCCACCTTTACCTTTTAGAATTCAGGAAATGTCTTGCTCTGTTGTTCAACATTTGAAATATCGAAACCCCAAATTTTGTAGGGCCCACACCCTTACGTTTTTCGCAATTTCATGATTTGGCTTTGGTGATGTGTGATGTGTTGCATCGGGAGTTAGTAAACCCCGAAACCCGAATTCTGTAGGGCCCACACCCTTACCTTTTTCGCAATTTCGCGATTCGCCGTTTGATGATGTGTGATGTGTTGCATCAGAAGTTAGTAAACCCCGAAACCCAAATTCTGTAGGGCCCACACCCTTACCTTTTTCACAATTTCGCGATTCGACGTTTGGTGATGTGTGATGTGCTGCATCGGGAGTTAGTAAACCCCGAAACCCGAATTCTGTAGGGCCCACACCCTTACCTTTTTCGCAATTTCGCGATTCAACGTTTGGTGATGTGTGATGTTTTGCATCGGGAGTTAGTAAACCCCGAAACCCGAATTCTGTAGGGCCCACACCCTTACCTTTTCGTAATTTCGCGATTCGGCGTTTGGTGATGTGTGACGTTTTGCATCGAAATTTAGTAAACCCCAAAATCCCGATGGGCAGGTCCCACTTCCCTTTTTAACCTTTCGAGAGTTGTGGTGTGTGGATCCCGAACCCCGAAATCCCGATACGTTGGACTTTTTCGCAAGTTTGTATATGTTGTTGCTTGGGTACTAGAACTTACGAAGTCCCGAACCCCGAAACCCCGAAGTACATGGGTCCACAGTCTTCCCGCCTTCTCATGTTTTGGCAAACAACGTGGCCCCTTTGTTTCATTTTGTGTTTGGCACTTATAATCGCCGAAACCCGATTTACCTCTGTTATGTTTCACAAACTGTAGGAACCTAGAAGAAACTTATTGTGATGGGAACAACTCTAACGATGTAATGAATGAACTGGTAAAGAACATTGAAGAGTCTTAATTCCGGATAGAGGTATGGAAGTAACAAACCATTTTTACAGGTAGATTGAATTGCAAACAGAGGGTAAATATTTTCTATGTAGGGTTTTGATCATAAAACCCCCAAAGTCGTTGTATTGTTAAGACTGTGGTAGTATTTTAGGTACTAGCAGATAAGAGAGCAATTATAAATTCCAAGATCTCAATTAAACATTGAAGTGATGAGTAAATACTCATTATTTCGTCGATTAGAAAACTTGAGTTGAATGGTAAGGAAAGTCGACGACAGTAAGGACTCTAAAAACCTTCAGACTCAAGCTTTTTAACAGAAAGCTTACTTGCTTGAGATCTCGAAACCTTTCAAAGATAAATGTACAATAATTTTTTTTTTTTTTTTGGTGATTTTTGAGGTACATTACATATGGTATCAGAGCAAAAGTTACAACACTGGGCCTGAACAGGGCCACATTAATTGCTTAGTATCTATAATTCTGATCTATGAGAAAAAACTAACAAATCTTGTGAATTGCAAACAAAAAGCTTTTCTGTTTTGTGTTGAATAATGGTAGCTCAAGAAGGTGCATAAATCAGGATGGAAGAGAATCCACAACAAGGACCTCCTTGAGATCCGAGACAGAACAGTTATGGAAGATCACCCACAGAGGTGTTGGAAACAATGAGAAACCTTATAGTTGAAGTACAGGTTTTCAAGGCCGACAATGAAAAATTAAAGAAGGCACAGCAGGAACAGCAAGAGATAAATGAAGTCCTGCTGCGTAGTATAGTAACCAAGAAAAGTCCAAAAGATGATAACCCTGAGGAAGAGGTCAGCAAAAGGGCCTCCAAGAATTCTGGTACGAAAACAAAAAAATGAGACAGTTCGTCTGAAGGGACACCTTCAGCTGAAGACAAAACCGTACCAGACAGAAAAAGAAAACAAACAGACCACCTTGAAGGAGAATTTAAAAAGATTAAACCGGCTACATTTGATGGAGAATCCAGGACAGGAGAAGAAGCTGAAGCATGGTTGTTGGACATCAAAAAATACTTCCAAATTTACAACTATTCCAGCAACATGAAGGTCAGAATGGCCATTTACAATCTAAAGGGGAAGGCCAACATTTGGTGGCAGGACTTGAAACTGGCCAAGGGCCTAAAGGAGAAACAGTTGGAATGGTCCGACTTCAAGAAGCATTTTAAGAAACAATACCTTTCTGAGAGCTATTATGAAAGGAAGACGAAAGAATTTTATGAATTACGACTCGGACAAATGACGATGGATGACCTTATAAATAAATTTCTGGAACTACCAAGGTTCGTACCATACATCCGAGAGGATAAGGTAAAAATCCAGTGATTCTTAAGCTGTTTACCACAGTCCTACAAGGACAAAATTGAGTTTGACAACCCCAAATCCTTGAGCGAGGCATTCAGGAAGACACGAATGTGCTATGACCAGTACAAACAACGGGTAGAGTTTCCCAAGAACTGGAAGGATAAGAAGCAGGATGGACTAAACCATTGAAAGAAAGGATACTAGCCAACTCCTTATCGGAATGTAGCAAAAAGTTTCCCAAGGAAGGATTTTCAGTCCAATCACCCAAATACACAAGGTAGTGGTAAACCTTTGAACCTTGGAACGAAAAGGTTTGGGGACAATGTTTGCGAGCCATTAAAGTATTGGGAGTGTGGAGAGCCTCATCTAAGGAGGAACTGTCCACGTTTAATTGCAGCGAACAGAACTGCTGTTCACAATTTGTCGGAAGCCTCGAAAGTAGGTGACATGGGCAGAAGTCTGCATCGTATAAATGCAGCCATAGATGGTCGACAAGCGGACCACCAGTCCTCGGTGGTAGAGATTGAAGGTAAAATCCATAACACTCGAATTTATGTTTTAATTGACCCTGGAGCTACGTTAAGTTATATTACTCCCGATGTAGTAGAGTCGAATAAACTTAAGAAACAAAAGCATGCAAAATCTTGGCTTGTACAACTAGCAACAGGGACTAAAAGAAAAGTAGTTAACTTTATTTCTGATCTTGAGTTCAGTTTAGATGGTCAAAAGATAAGGACCAATCTGAACATCCTACCACTAGGGTCTTATGATATGATTATTGGGATGGATTGGTTGGCGCAACACAAAGCAGTACTAGATTGTTATACAAAGATACTTAGCTATAAAGATAATTTTGGCACTGTTAGAACAACCCAAGGCATACCAAAACCGGTGTCAGTCAGACAAGTTTCAGCGATGCAATTCAAGAAATGTATTAGAAAGAGATGTCAAGTTTATGCCATCCAAGTAATGAATCTATTAGAAAAAGAAGATAAGCCCAAGTTAGAAGACTTTGCAAACCTACGTGAATTCCGAGACATGTTTGTTGATGAGATACCAGAATTGCCTCTTAGGAGAGAGATAGATTTCTCCATAGACTTACTACCCGGATCAGCCCCTATCTCAAAGGCACCCTACCGAATGAGTCTACCAGAACTGACAGAATTAAAAACACAATTACAGGAATTGTTGGATAAAGGGTATATCAGACCAAGTGTCTCGCCATGGGGAGCACCAGTCCTCTTTGTGAAAAAGAAAGACAGTACTCTAAGACTATGTATTGATTATAGACAACTGAACAAAGTAACCATTAAGAACAAATACCCCTTACCCAAGATAAATGATCTGTTTGATCAAGTTGGGGGGGCCAAGATCTTCTCAAAATTGGATTTACGATCCAGTTATCATCAAGTTAGGATAAAGGATCAAGACATAAGCAAAACAACTTTTCAAACAAGATACAGACACTACGAGTTTGTAGTCATACCTTTCGGACTCACTAATGCACCAACCACATTTATGTGCTTAATGAATAGCATTTTTAGCCAGTACTTAGACAAGTTCGTAGTAGTATTTATCGACAACATTCTAGTCTATTCTAAAACAGAGGAGGAACATGATGAACGCTTACGAATAGTTCTGCAAACACTAAGGAAACAAAAAATTTACGCAAAATTTGACAAATGTGACTTTTATCAAAGAGAAATACAATATTTAGGACATGTCATTTCCTCGGAAGGTATTGTCGTAGACCCGAAAAAGATAAAAGCCATTATGGAATGGCCAGTGCCTAAAGATGTGGAAGATATACGGTCGTTCATGGGAATCACCGGATATTACCGCCGGTTTATAGAAGGGTTTTCCAAGATAGCCTACCCTATCACCTCATTACAAAATAAAGGAACCAGGTTTAATTGGTCAGAGAAATGTCAAGACAACTTCAACAAACTTAAGGAATTATTGACATCGACACCTATATTGAAAGTAGCAGACCCAGATAAAGACTTCACCGTATGCGTGGATGCAAGTAAAGAAGGAATAGGTGGTGTCCTATCGCAGGAAGGACACGTTATCTGTTATGAGTCTCGAAAATTAAAGGAACACGAGCGGAATTACGTTACCCACGACTTGGAGTTGGCATCAGTAGTGCACGCTCTAAAGATGTGGCGACACTACATAATGGGCAGAAGATTCCTATTATTAACAAACAACAGCGGGGTGAAATATTTGTTTAACCAGCCAGATCTTAACGCAAGGAAGGCAAGGTGGTTAGCCTTCCTGAGCGAATTCGACTTCGAGGTTAGACATATCAAGGGCAAGGAAAACAAGGTAGCATATGCCTTAAGTAGAAGAATCCATGGGTTATTTGAAATGAATACTAGTAGGGTAGAAAGTGATCTAGAAGAAAGAATAAAGGCGGCAGGTATTGATGACGAAAACTACACTAAAATAATGGTAGAATTACCGAACAACACCGCGAACCCAGATAAACTAGATCTAAGTATCGATGAGAAGGGATTGTTACGATTTAAAAATAGACTTTACATACCAAATTCAAGTTAAAATTAACAATCTTGGACAAAGTGCATAAGAAACCGTATTCTGGCCACCCAGGTTACCAGAAAACGATAACAACACTTAGGAAACTATTTTATTGGCCTAGTATGAAGGGCGAAACAACAGAATATTTGGCAAGGTGCCAAGATTGTCAGTAGGTTAAGGCTGAACACCAGCATCCAACTGGCCTATTACAACCATTACCAGTACCAGAATGGAAATGGGAGACCATCTCACTGGACTTTATCACAGGTTTGCCTAAAACTCAGAAACATAATGATTCTATCATGGTTGTAATCGATAAACTCAGTAAGTCTGCACATTTTATTCCTATAAAGTCTACTTTTAAAGCTATTAACATTGCTGAAATATTCATGAAAGAAATTTTTAGACTGCATGGTATTCCTAAAATGGTAATTTCAGATAGAGACGTAAAATTCACATCCGCTTTTTGGAAGGAATTGTTTGCAGGGATAAATACTAATTTGAATTTCAGCACAAGTTATCATCCGCAAACGGATGGACAGACCGAAAGGACAAACCAAATCATAGAAGATATGTTTTGCATGTATGTAAGAACAAAACCGAACAAGTGGAAAGACTACCTACACTTGGTGGAATTTGCATATAACAATGGGTACCAAACTTCGGCTAAGTTGAGCCCTTTCGAAATACTGTACGATAGAAAGTGTACAACTCCGATTAGATGGGATAACCTGGCTGACCGACTCATGGTTGGACCAGAGATGCTCCAAGAAATGGAGTACATGGTAAAGAAAGTACAACAGAACTTGAAAGAAGCACAGGACAGACAGAAGAGCTATGCAGATCAGAAAAGAAGATACTTGGAATTTCAAGAGGGAGACCATGTTTATTTGAAGGTCAAAGCTCGAAAAAGCTCGCTGAAGTTGGGGAACTATGCCAAGCTAGCACCCAGGTTTTGTGGGCCCTTCAAGATACTAGCTCGAATTGGACCCGTTGCATATCAGCTTGCACTTCCAGCTAATCTAAGAATTCATACTGTATTTCATGTTTCCTTGTTGAAAAAGTATATTCATGACCCTACTCATATGATTGATTGGAACTTGGTGCAGGTGGAACCTGAGGGCGAGTTCCAGGTGGAACCCCTGCGCATTCTGGACCAGAGAGAAATAACACTTCGGAACAGAGTCGTCCCTCAGGTAAAGGTGCAATGGAAGCACTTTAGTCCTGAGGAGGCCACTTGGGAATTGGAGGGAGATTTGCGGAAATATCATGCAATCTTGTTCTAGGAAAGGAACGAACACTGAGGACAGTGTTTTACTGAAGGGGGAGAGGATGTGACATCCCCCCCAAAATAAATATTTTTATTTTTATGTGCTGGAAATTTATTTCAGTTTTTGGCAAATTCGAATCTGGAAAATTTTTGCCATTTATGGCAATTTCGAATTTCGAATTTAATAATTGTATTTAATTATTGTGACTGTTGGGAAGAGATCCGTTTGGACCCAACCAACTATTTGACTATGACACTTTGTATCACAACAGAATAATTATATTAACTACAGGAGGACAAATGGAACAACCATGTTAAAATCAACTGAACATGACTCCATGAGTGGGAACTAGTTGGAACTACCTCTGGGATGATGATTACAAGTGGAAAATCAGATATTTGGCCACTGGCAGCCCCTAAAAATTAGGGATTAAGAAAAGCTGCAAAAATCCCCAAAGGAGGGAAAAGACTTGGGCAAAAATGGATAAATAAGCATATGCGAGGAGGCAGGACGCTGCGAAGTATGCTGGGAAAGGATTCCTGAGCTCTCTTGCTGTTATGAACACTGTGAATTGAGTGTGAGGCAAGAGGATCCCGTTGAAACAGAATCACTTTGCTGTTATGAGCACTGTTGAGTAAGTGTGAGGCAAGAGGATAACTGTTGGAATTGAAGGACATAGCTGAGGAGGAGTTTCCAAGTTCGCCCTCATGGATTTATGGTGAGGCTAGGGGGTGAATCGGGCAAGTGATTTTGGATGCCCTGTTCTATGGTTGGGAGGAACGTGGCTATTCCCTTTGTCTTCCCGTGGATTGGAATTCAAATATGTAACATTTTCTCCTTCTTTGTTCTGAATGATTTTACATCTACTGCAATGTGTTTGATTGGAACTGGAATAGTTTCCATTCTCTGTTTGAATGATTTAATATCTGAGACATTATATTCGTTTAAGTAGGAAATGTAATGATTCCCTTCCTATGTTCGAATGTTTTTACCCGATGTTAGGTATCTATTAAATCCGAACTGGAAGTACCAAGCAACTTTATTTTTACGCAAAATGAGTTATGAGAACCGATCTAGCTACATGATAGGTTTAACCTGTAGTAGAAATGTTAGGACACTCTGTAGGATAAAAGAGACTAATCTATATGGGATTAGAACTATTTCTGTGATTGATATATTAAATAGATCTAAATCGAAGCAAATCGGGATTGAATAAATTGTGCCGAAGGGAAACGGGTAGATGTACCGCTAGAATTAATTTTTCCGAGCAGCTTGGAAACCCCTTTTTGTTTTGTTTGATGCATTGTACTTGACTAAAACGAAGCTGTAACGGTCCCCATTTTTCTGTTCGTTATGAGGAATATATGTGAATGAAATCCGTGTTTATATATGTATATATTCGTAATACGTCTACTGGAATGGTTCTTGCATTTACTAGATGCACAGATCTAACACTATTTACATGCAATACACTGATTAAAAGCGACTCTAAGTAAATACATTAGAGATTACCCTATACAGAAAAATGTTATCCTATTTTACCCCTTCTGCAGAGTATAAGTGTATAAAGCTCTTTAATTAGACCTTCAGAATCCTGTTAGGTAAATGGATATTGAATCCTTCCACACCTACTGTCTCACAGAGCAAAAGTGAGGACATCTGTAAAGGACCTAATTTTGGAAATTGAAGGGATCTGGAAAACCCCTTTGTTTTTTTTTTCAAATGCTGGACAATCTTGAGAGTTGACGTCTATCAAAGGAATTCCTTTTTTCCATTATGCCTTATTGGTTTTGTTTAAATGGTCTTCCTTTTCCACAGTTAAGTTTTATGACGAATTTAAGAAATTTCGCAACACCCCCGAACTGCTAATCCTTTTACCTTTTCGGAACTTCAGGAAATGTCTTGCATAGTTGTTTGACATTTGAAACCCCGAAACCCCGAGTTCCGAAATCTCGAAAATACGGGTCCCACCTTTACCTTTCGGAATTCGGGAAATGTCTTGCGCTGTTGTTCGACATTTAAAATCCCGAAACCCCGAGTTTCGAAATCTCGAATTTTGTAGAGCCCACACCCTTACCTTTTTTGCAATTTTGTGATTTTGCGTTTGGTGATGTGTGATGTGTTGCATCGGGAGTTAGTAAACCCCGAAACCCGAATTCTGTAGGGCCCACACCCTTACCTTTTTCATAATTTCGTGATTCAGAGTTTGGTGATGTGTGATGTGTTGCATCAGGAGTTAGTAAACCCCGAAACCCAAATTCTTTATGGCCCACACCCTTACCTTTTTCGCAATTTCGCGATTCGGCGTTTGGTGATGTGTGATGTGTTGCATCGTGATCTAAAAATGAAGAAGACTTGTATTCTTGAAAATATTTGCAAGTAAAGTTTATGTGTTAAAATGCAAATGGATCAACTTTGCAACACAACTTTAATAGGTTTTACTCATTCTAGACGAATATAAACAACAGCATAATCAATGAACAAAAAACACATAACACAGCAAATGATAAAGGAGTTCACCCCTCTCTTGGGCTACATCTCCTGGTCCAGCTTCCAATGGATAATTGTATTATTTGCTCAAAGTGCTAAAAAATGTGCTTTACAAAACTCAAAATGCCAAATAGACTGCTCCAATGGCTTCAGAATGTCCAAAACCCCCTAGTTGGGCTTTTTCGGCACCTCGTTTGGCCAAAAAATGAAGTAGATAGGCTTCCTGGAAGTCCCCCATTCAAGCTTGCTATCTCTGCATCTACAAAACACACCTCTCTTGGCTCAACCTAGCCCACATGCATTTTAAAGTGAAAAAAATTGGCACCGGGTGCAACCGCACAACCGGTCCAAACTGTCGAATGGTTACGCGTCAGCCTTAACTACTAAGGCCTGTGGGCACATGGTCACCACATGACCGCGCGCTATTGCACAACGGGGCTAAAGTTTCAAACTGTTGACATAACCGTATGGTTTAAACCCGCACGCATACACGTTGGTCACATTTCATATCAAACTGTGCACATTCAAATGGTTATAACATATATTACGGTGGGTCTAACCACCCGTAGCACCGGTCGTATGCAATACAATATATAACCATGGGTCGGGGCTTAGCCCCGGCCCAATTCACGCCCCAACACACATTTTTGCAATGTTAAATATATTACAATACACATATATGTTAAGTAACATGTGCGGGCATGCCGGTTGGGTGACCTTTCCCAAAGATTTACCTCGCCCAGAGGTCACGGGGTTGACTCCTGCCAAGTGCAAAGATTTTAATCAAATAAATAGGTGACACGTGGCGGCCATTGATTGGGCCATGTGTCCCCATCCCATTCGCTGCCAACAAACCATGTCACATGCCAACTGTCCCAATGACTACCTGCCATGTGTCGTACGACCTGCCACGTCAGTGTCCGTACGGACTGTACGGACTGTACAGTCAGCATTCCTTTTTTTTGCCTGTTTGTCATTTTGAACAGAACGTGATATCTCTCGCTCCTGACGTCCGTTTGAACCCAAACGAGTTGCGTTGGGTTCATAATGACGAGGCCTATGCTCTC
>JASDQU010735700.1:43510-54059 GCA_032191745.1 Picea mariana
ATCCTTCTAGAAGATTCCTTCTAGAAGGATCGAGAACTTATCCGTTTTCTCCATTAAGAATCATTTCCGCACCCTGACCGTTGACACAGTGCGGAAGGTCCGCAGTCTGACTGAATGCAGCCTGCAGAAATAAAGCATTTCCGCAGGACAATATATATGCAGCCTGCGTACTGTCTTCAAAAGAGTGATTTTGAGAAATTGACAAGTGTAACTTTCTTCATGAAAATGATCTTAAAGAAGAGCTAGATCTTCTATCACCATGTCATAATCACGTCATCATCTTGATAACCAAAAATGTGGATAACACATGTCTCAATGATCACTGTGCGAAATCAACTAGTTCTCTGCGGAATCAGATAATCACAATTGGAAAAAGTGTTCTTGATGCAGCGTTCGCCGAGATAAATAGATATTGTCGTAACGGTTTATTTCAATGGGTCACAAAGCCTTATTCAATGCAATTCCATCTATTATGGCATGGTCCCAATGGTCCAATGGTGAACTTTCAGGCCATAACTTCTTTCCTAACCGTTCGAGAGCATCGATTGAATGATCATATTGCCTCCAATGGTCATATTTCTTCATCATGGTGAACTGCCAATCTGTGTTGTACTGATATTCCATCAAAGTTTGAGTTCTGGAAACCTTTCTTCTGTGAAGTATTCTCTGGAACTTCTTGCAATTTTTCTAACTTTTCCCTCTTCTTACTAAGCTTCTTGGCCTTATTTCCTGTGATCTAAATCACTGGTTTCCTCTTTCCATTATCGTTATTATCTCCTCTTGGCATGATGAATTTGCACTGTGGAGGGTATTTCATAGGGTTCAAGGGTAATACTTCTTCTCTTTCTGGGGTAGGTGCTCTACTTTCTTGTACAGACAGGTGTCTCTAGTCTTCCTATGTCCTTTCAAATTCAACATCCATATATTTGGTATTTAGTAGCTTCAACTGGTTCTCTTGTTCTTCTAGTAAGTGTGTTATTCTCCTAGCCATGAAATCTCTTAGTTCTTGCTTTTTCTTTTCTATATCCTCCTCTTCTTGTTTCCTCTGCATCTGATCTTTCTCAATCTAGGTTTTTCCTAGCAATATAGCAAATGGGGCGTTGTTCTCAACAAACTTAACGATCTCAAATTCTTCTTCTGTCAAAGTTCCATGAGAACTCATAGATATCTGGGTAAGTCTTCCACATAGGGTTATCATGTTTTCTCTAAATAATCCTATTCCTCCTAATGAAGGAACCATAGTAGGCTTTCCAAAAATTTCCCAAGTTTTTTTTGTCATGATATTCACCCGTGTTTCCTCATCCAGGACATAGTCTATGTTGAAGTATCCTATTATTGTTTCTATGTACTCTTTCTCTTTTAAGACCTCTGATAAGTTGATATTTCTGTGGTCATTCAAGGTTTCTTTCATCTGTAGTAGTCTTTGATTCTTTATGGGGTTATATCATATCCTTAGTTTCTTGGCCTATCTCATAGTTTTCTTATTTCATATTCCTATTTTCAACTTTATCAATCATTCTAGGACAATCCAAAACTTCATGGTCCATATCTTTACAACAAAGACAACTATGTCTTCTACCAGGGAATTCCTTAGCAAGATGTCGCGGTCTTTTGCAACTGTAACAAAGGGTTAATCCTCTCTTTCTCTTAAATGATCCACAACCTTTCCTGTACTGCGCACTGGGATCATAGTAACTAACCTGTAAACAAATATTTCTAGGATCATGCATCCATTTGTTAGTCCAAGCATTGTTTCTATGCATATGAATAACATATATTTCATTGCTTCTATCAGATCTATTCGTATCAAATATTCTCTCTTCTAACTGTGCCCTAGTTTTCAGACTAGGACAAAATTTATCAAACATACCTAGATTCATTCTTTCGAAACAAAAATTTTCACTTATCTTACCTTTCTCAGATCACAAAGATTCAATATATTACCTCTATTCTTCATATCGAACTTCTCTTCTCAGAACAGAGCTTCGCAAGTCAATACTTCACACTAAAGCATAGATCTACGCACAAATCTTTCTTTTCTTTAGTTCCCAACAATCACAGTTTCAGGTCCTGACAACAGAACCATTTTTTGGCATAGGGGCAGACCCAGGGTTTAACTCTTCAACAACGCACCAAAAAAACCCTAACTATTGGCCCTTTCGGCAACACCTGTGAAGCAGATGAAGTCTCACCTGAGGTAGAGGCAGGGGTGGTTGCAAGACTCAAATGTTTGCAACCTAGCTGGGACATAGATCTATGATTATACCACTTAACAAAGCACTTAGCAGTCAATAGTCATCAGTAATTAACCCTTATTCACAACGCAGATCCAAACCCTAATTACATAGTAACGCAGTATTCTACCAGATCTAACACATCTAAGCACTTAGCACATGGAAAAGGATCAGATCTAGCATTTATTCACATCATTTAAGCACTAATATATCATACTAGATTCATATAAACATTCATTACTCCACTTAATATTAAATTATATACACAAGACAATAACCAGAATGCACAAAGCAACCAGAACACAGGATATACGTGGTCCACCCCAGTGTGGGGATACGTCCACCAAATCTTCTATTGTTTATTATATTCTCTGAATATTCTACAAGCACAGAGCATAAAAACCCTACTCCGTAGATGATAGGAGATCTACGTGAACCTCTCTTACACCTCAAAATTACTCACTTTGATAGTGTCGCAAGTGTCGTCATTACAAGTGTTGTAAGTGTCGCATCTTGTCCGCAAGTGTCACATCTTAACTACAAGTGTTGTAAGTGTCACAAACATTATACTTCCATCTTGCCTATGTTGTGCCTCTAACGACATCACAAAGACACTTGAGACACCCCAAAGACTAGTTTTGAAGAAGAGAAGTCACTTGATAGGGAGTACCTTTTGCCATTGAGAAAACCACAAAAAAATGGATTTTGGAGAGGAGGGATCCCCTACCCACTGTTAGGGAGTGTTGGTTCTCCCTAAGCCTCTTTGGGGGAGTTCTTGAGTGCCCCTTGCACCCTTTTGGGGGAGCGCTACTCTTTTTTTAGAAAACTCTAGGTTTGTTGAGGCAAATAAGGGAAGAATCCCTCAATTCTTGAAGGTAGTTGGATTCAAATAGATGGTCAAGGCATGATCTTAGGGGAGATCCTAAACTGAAGGAGAGGAATCCTCAACTCATCCCAAAGAACTCTCAAGTGGTTGGACCTCTCCAAATTTATATAGGAGTCCTTCTCATGGTGAAAGGTACGGTGGAGACTAGAGATTGATACCAAACTTATGATCCTATACGTGGTATTGACAGAAATCCTATAAGTGGTATTGACAGAAAACAATGGAGATTGGGAGTTACATCAAAATTATTATCTCATGAGTGAGATGCCATCAAATAAATCAATGGATATTATTTGAGCAAAGGGGTTGGACAAGGAGAACTCGAAGAAGTTGTTGCACCTTCATTCAAAGGATTGTAAGTACTTTTACTTGTTCTCATTAATATAATCAATGTTTGGCCTATTTCTTTCAAACTTGTGCTTGTTCCATATGAATTTGTCTGCAGTAGATGGATCTATGATTGAGTTAATCTCAGTAGAGTAGGAATTCCATTTTATCTTTGTTTGTTTTGCAGGACCTATTAGGGAGCCCAAGATCGAAGCTCAGTCAAGACTTTGCAAGGAAAAACATCGCTAACAAGGTACATATATTTCTCTTCTCTTTCATTTATTAGCTTCATTAGATCTAAAAGGAAGTCAGTGTCCATGTTAATAACTTTTCTGTCTTGGCCTTAGGAGTCTAGATACCAAGAGGGAATCCACTTGTCCGCAGGGGGATTCACCTTGAACAGAAATTGGCGACTCCACTGGGGAGGATACTCTAATTTTTGTTTCCATTCCCAGATATTGTTTTGGCCCTTTTCCCACTGATTTTATATTCTACACATTGTATTTTTATTCTTAGATTGGTTTGATTGCCTCTTTATGTCATCATGATCATCCTGATTGACTGAATTTCCTTGATTTTCTATGTTTCTGGGATTTTTTTTGAGATTTTGTAGAAGATCACTCCCCTGACCTTATTAGTATAGCTCCAACACTCCCTGGTGGTCTTACACAGAGTGTTGGAGCACTCTGGTACCCCTTACACTAGAGCGCTATCCCATTTTCAGTGAAAAACCCTCTAGTTTTTCAATTTCTAGGTTCAGTTTTTGCCTTTTGCATTTGCTCAGGGTCTGATACTCTCAGTCCATCTTGGTATTGGCCTTCAACACCCTATTTTCTAAGGATTCATCCTCTTTTGTTTGTATTTTTTGACATTTTTCCTTACTTTGCAATGACTCTTTGTCCTTGACGATTTGGAGTCAATTTGTCATTTTCTTCTCATTTATCTGAGTGAGTGAAAACTTTGTAAGGAGTTTCAAAGGTCTTTTTTACTTTTCTTTATGATCTTTTAGTCATCTTGTCCAAGCTCTTTCTCCTTCCTTTTGATTTTTTGGCTTTCTATTTCTTGTTTAATCACAACAAGGGTGTCTTTTGGTTCATGTGAAGTTTTCTTCCAGATTGCTTAAATCTCACAACTCTTGAAGTCCTATTAGCATAAGAAGCTTTACATCTACTGGTTATCAGTCACATACAAACATTTTAGAATTTCATTGGATTCCTTATTGAGGAATATTGCACGAGGTCATTTCATCTTGGTGTTTGATAGTGAAAGGAAAATCCTTCTCCTTCCCTTAATTAGACATTCATTGAAAGAAAATATTGCTTATCATTTCTTATGCATGTTTTGGGAACCGAGTCATAATATCATTAGTCTTCAATATCATACACCTCTGAGTAAACAACAGCCACTAAAATCAACGCTTAACTAAAATTTATCATCTTTTTACATCTTTGTTAGAAAACCTACATTAGTTTAAGGTGTAGGGCTCTGGAATAGGTTGAAAGGATAACTTTCCAAAGCTATCAAACAAACTTAGCATCTTGTGATAGGTAGATAAAATACAATTGTTGTATAGGATTTATGGGATGCCCCTCTCACATAGGGGTTACACACGAGGTCACATTCGGGAGAATTACGAAGATTATCCCTCCGTGGTTCAACTATTTGTAGTGGTCAGATCGTATATTGGGGGTCACTTGAGGGTATACCCACGATTATGTGTGGGATCCTCTCAAGTTGATTTTGGACTTGTTATCTTGCCCATATGTTCGGATCGTACTATCTACTTGTTATATTTAGGGTCTCACACAAGGTGACGGTGAAGGGAAGTCTCACTGTACCTGGAACAGACGATGGTCAAACTCACTCGGGCTCCTTGGAGAGTAAATCCACAATTAATGTGTGGAATCTACACCAAGGTGTAATTACATTAAGCATGTCACCAACGTAACTGATCCACCCACTCTACCCCTACCTCTTCCTATTTTGATCTCATGACGTCAGATTTCATCACCAACTAGTGGTTTCATTGTGGGAAGGTTTTGTTTGATTGTTTGCTTCTTAGATTCATAGCGTGTGTTGGTTGTGTTACTTAGTGGACCTTAGGTTGAGTCAGTGTTAATGGCATCAAATCCTGAGAGTAACAATGGAGGGACCCCTTGTCCCGGGGAACCTTACACCTTTCCTTCTTTTGGAAACTTTGGTCCTTCATACATTGCCACACTGAGTCTTCTGGGACTCACCATCGGATTACCAGTTTGGTTGTTCCCCACTCCGGTGATCTCGAATCCTCCCAATGTTTCAACTGCACCTAATAATTTAAATGTTAGTACACCACCCACACATCAACCTCACGTCGACTTTTCTCCTTCTTCGCCCATTAAGTATCCTTCCATTTCTCCTTCTTATCCTAGTGAAATCTCTAAATCAAGTAGCCAGGTTGATCAGAAGAAGAAGAAATGGAAAGAGAAGAAGAAGAAAAGCCCCAAAAGGACCAAGGCCCCAACAATATTAGATGTTGGATCCAAGCAACCCAGTTACTGTTAATAGTACTGGGAGTGTTGATGAGGTCAACAAGATTAAAATGAAGAATCCAAAACCCAAATTCCCTTGTAGTCTTTGTAAGGGTGACCAATTTCTAAGAGATTACCCTGTTATTCCCAAGGTCTTAGAAATGTGGTCCTCCATGTCATCGGTCTCTGTTGGTCATGCCAGTGATACCCCATCAACTAGTGACATTAAGGTTGGTAAGAAGAAGACAACTGTCAAATTCCCTTGCATGTTATGCAAAGGTGATCATTATTCTCACCTTTGTCCTCATATGGACGAGGCTTCTTCTCTTTTGGAAAAACTTCAACTTCCAAAAGGTTATCATAATTTTTCCCCCAACCCATTGTTAGTTGATGGACGGGTCAATCTGGTTCCATCCCTGGTCAGTCCGGTTGATTAGGTGGTAAATTTAGTTTCCTCATCGAATTAACCATGAACCCAAGTAGTTGATCCAGTTCCATCATCGATCAACCCTACTCTTAATCAAATGAGTGTAACCCAAGTAGTCGATCCATTTTCATCCTCGGTCGACCCCACTCTCCCGTTAGAGAGTGACACCAAAGTGGTCGATCCGTTTCCACTCATCCACCCCATTCTCTCCTTGGAGAAGAAACCCAAGTGGTCGATCCAGTTCTATCATTGGTCGATCCCACTCCTCCTTTGACGAGTGCCAAAGTGGTTGATCCAGTCCCTTCCTCGATCAGTCCCACCCTTCATCTGAATAGTGCCAAATTGGTTGATCTGGTTACATCATCAGTCAATCCCACTCTTCCTATGAAGAGTGTCAGTGTGTTCAATCCGATCCCATCATCGGTTGATCCTACTCTCCTTCTATAGAGTAAACTCTATACTGCCCACATTTTTCTCATTGATAAAAAATTTACCATGTTGGGGGGCATTCCTCTTTCTCCCATGAAATTCCCTCCAAGCAATGAGGCCATCCTTTTTGATTGGGGTGCACTAACTGAACCCCATCTTCCTTCTCACATTCCTTTCTAGATTATAGTATAGGTTTGTGGTCGGGACGTTCCTCAAACATTGATAGATGAAGGTGCGTCCATTAGTATTTTGTCCTATGTTTCTTGGCACGCTTTGCGTTGCCCTCATCTTGCATCAGTTACACATAATCTGTTATCTTTTAACAGAAGAACTAGTCAACCTTTAGGGACCCTTCCTCAGTTTCTGGTAAATTTGGGAGGGAAAACTGTCTTTATTGATGTCATGGTAATCCGAGACCCCTTGGATTTCGCTTTACTCCTTGGGAGGGATTATGTCTATTCCATTAAATCTATTGTGTCCACTCTTTTTCGTGTGATATCTTTCTCACATGATGGAATAATGGTGACTATTGATCAACTTTCATTCATCAGTCCTGACTAGATTACCTCCCTAAATGGTTCTTATATGAAGATAGTATCTCCCCTGCCACATGTCAATTATGTGGTGTTGTCTCCCATGACTTTGACTCCCGATGATTTGGATCCGGTAGTTGACATGGTGATCTCTTTGGTAGGGTTATTGGAGCCTGATCTCCTTACCCCTGTTGCGACCCTCGACATGTGTTCCTTCCAAAGTGATTTTCTTCCATCTAGTGAAGATCTCTTGGAAGCCATGATCGAGTTTTGTCCCTTGACGTGGTGTCCTTCCAGAGTCTTATTCTCTTGGAAGCCATGATCAATAAGAGTCCACGAGCATAGTTTTTATTCTCTGTAGCAAGCTCGTTAAAAAATGAAACAAAGGTGACGAGCACAGTTTCTATTCTCTATGGCAAGCTCGTTAAAAAATGAAATAGAAGCTTTGAGCATAGTTTTCATCTCTGTAGAAAGCTCGTTAAAAAATGAAAAAACAATTTGGGGATTGAACCTAGAACCCTGAGCATAGTTTTTTTTTTTCTATGTCAAGCTCATTAAAAAATGAAACAGTCACCTCTCTTGAACCTTCATTTCATCCACCCTTATCCTTTTTCTCCGTCTAGTAGAGAAATTGGTGATAAACTCAAAGTCGGTGAATGAATTGAAGCTTGGAGGGCATGTCTCCAGCCTTTGATGATCATTCTGGAGTTAAGACACCAACTTTCGAGCTGGGGGAATACCGAGCTTAGTCTTCATTCTTTCTCATTCTCGTAAATACATGAGAATGCATCCAGGTAAACTTTTATCTCTTTTTCAGACTTGCATGGATATACGAAAAAGGAACTTCTTGGAGTCTTCTTTGAATCTCTTTCAGACTCTCTAAACATGAAAATATTGTCGAGTGATCTTGCTTCCTTTTCCACTCATTAAAAGGTTTGAAAGGGCGTCTTTCGAGTGATAATTTATCTCTTTTTCAGCCTCAAAAGACTAATATTATGAAAAGGACCACATTGGCTTCATCTTTAAGTTGTTTTCAGACTCTCTAAATATGAAAAACCACTGAGTTTACCTTCTCTGGACTCATTAAACAATCATACATTGAAGGGCCCATATGGGATCGAACCCTTACTTCTTCCCGTTCGTTAAACAAAGGAAGAGGGACTTACCAAAGGTGAGTCATATCGATCATGTGTTACCCTCCTTGAGCTCGTTAAATTAAAAAAGAGGTACTCATCTATCTGGATGGGGGAAAAATTGAAAGAAGCAAGCCAAGCAGTTTTTTGAGAACATTACCAGTAACTCTTATAGTCGTCCTTGAACATGACACTTTATCTTTACACGCATTGTTATCCACTGAACCTCTGCATTGATCCAATTCTCTGAGTTTCTCTTACTCCTTTGGATCACCTAACGAAAGTCAAAGTATCCACTACATCATCAATTTTTGGTTCATGTCACGTTTCTGTTGTTGTGCCTCGGTGTTCAAGGGAAGTATCTTCCTCGAGAGTCATCCATCACAAATATCATGTTTCAATACTTGTGTCAGTCCATGTTCATTTGATCTACTAATTACATCTCTATGTCTGTTTCATGTTGTTGATGGGGGATACATCAAGGCCCTCCTTAGACGAGTCTATTCTTGTCGACTTCAACACATTATCTAGGAGCTAGACTTAGAAACCAGTTAGTACCTTGGGACCTGCATGCATTAATGGCAGGCCTCCTCATGTCTTGTAATGGGTTTACATCATTGACCCCTGATCCGATGATTCCACAGATGTTCAACTTCATCTCATCCATTCACATTCGTTGGAATGTACTAGATTACCTTGGGAATCATTGACATCAATGGTGATCTCCCTCGCGCTTGTTAATGGTTTACATCATTGATTGATAATCAAGTGGTTTCTGCCATGTTCGACATCAGGACATCTATTCACATGGTTAGATTCGTACTACATAGGGATTGGTAAGAAGACCCTGGGTTGAGTCATCACTCTTATATGTACTTTACCCAGGTTGTGAAGGAGTTATTTTGAACTATGACACATATATTGTTACATAGATCCACTTTGTATTGGTCGTGGCTATGTCTTGTCATCTCATAGATCCACTGTGTATTCTTCATGGCTACGATCAGTTCAGGTCATAGGAGTATATATCCACATTGTATCTGTAGTGGCTATACCATTTTGTCAATATAATTATGGATCTGCAATGTATTTTATGGTGGCCATACCTAAAAAGTATTTATCACTTAAGCATAGGTATGTCTGCCTTGGGTTTTGAAATATGTCATAATATTTGTTTGATGGTTGTGTGCATCTTTTTTCGGTTTCTCTGCATCCATACCCTTTCTTGAAAAAGTCTACAAAGTACTTCAGTCATCATCATCTTCTAACTTTGTACTTTGGGGGGCAATCTATTAAACCTCAAAATTACTCACTTTGATAGTGTTGCAAGTGTTGTCATTACAAGTGTTGTAAGTGTCACATATTGTCCGCAAGTGTAGCATATTAACTACAAGTGTTGCAAGTGTCACAAATAGTATATTGCCATATTGCCTATGTCGTGCCTCTAATAACATAATAAAGACACTTGAGACACCCCAAATACTAGTTTTGAAGAAGAGAAGTCACTTGACAGGGAGTACAAACCTTTTTTCATTGAGAAAACCACAAAAAAAAGGATTTTGGAGAGGAGCATTCCCCTACCCATTGTTAGGGAGTTTTGGCGCTCCCTGAGCCTCTTTGGGGGAGTGCTTGAGCGCCCTGTGAACCCTTTTGGGGGAGCGCTACTCTTTTTTTAGAAAATTCTAGGTTTGTTGAGGCAAATAAGGGAAGAATCCTTCAATTCCTGAAGGTAGTTGGATTCGAATAGATGGTCAAGGCATGATCTTAGGGGAGATCCTCAACTGAAGGAGAGGAATCCTCAACTCATCCCAAATATATCTCAAGTGGTTGGACCTATCCAAGTTTATATAAGGAGACCTTCTCATGGTGAAAGGTACAATGGAGACTAGAGATTAATACCAAACTTATGATCCTATAAGTGGTATTGACAAAAAACAATGGATATTGGGAGTTACATCAAAATTATGATCTCATGAGTGAGATTCCATCAAATAAATCAGTGGATATTATTTTAGAAAAGGGGTTGGACAAGGATAACTAGAATAAATTGTTGCACCTTCATTCAAAGGA
>JASDQU010735700.1:54079-67810 GCA_032191745.1 Picea mariana
AGATCCACTTTGTATTGGTCGTGGCTATGTCTTGTCATCTCATAGATCCACTGTGTATTCTTCATGGCTACGATCAGTTCAGGTCATAGGAGTATATATCCACATTGTATCTGTAGTGGATATACCATTTTTTCAATATAATTATGGATCTGCAATGTATTTTATGGCGGCCATACCTAAAAAGTATTTATCACTTAAGCATAGGTATGCCTGCCTTGGGTTTTGAAATATGTCATAATATTTGTTTGATGGTTGTGTGCAGCTTTTTCCGGTTTCTCTGCATCCATACCCTTGCTCAAAAAAGTCTACAAAGTACTTCAGTCATCATCATCTTCTAACTTTGTACTTTGGGGGGCAATCTATTACACCTCAAAATTACTCACTTCGATAGTGTCGCAAGTGTTGTCATTACAAGTGTTGTAAGTGTCACATATTGTCCGCAAGTGTAGAATATTAACTACAAGTGTTGCAAGTGTCACAAATAGTATATTTCCATATTGCCTATGTCGTGCCTCTAACAACATAATAAAGACACTTGAGACACCCCAAATACTAGTTTTGAAGAAGACAAGTCACTTGACAGGGAGTACAAACCTTTTTCCATTGAGAAAACCACAAAAAAAAGGATTTTGGAGAGGAGCATTCCCCTACACATTGTTAGGGAGTTCTGGCACTCCCTGAGCCTCTTTGGGGGAGTGCTTGAGCGCCCTGTGAACCCTTTTGGAGGAGCGCTACTCTTTTTTTAGCAAATTCTGGGTTTGTTGAGGCAAATAAGGGAAGAATCCTTCAATTCCTGAAGGTAGTTGGATTCGAATAGATGGTCAAGGCATGATCTTATAGGAGATCCTCAACTAAAGGAGAGGAATCCTCAACTCATCCCAAATATCTCTCAAGTGGTTGGACCTATCCAATGTTATATAAGGAGACCTTCTCATGGTGAAAGGTACAGTGGAGACTAGAGATTGATACCAAACTTATGATCCTATAAGTGGTATTGACAAAAAACAATGGATATTGGGAGTTACATCAAAATTATGATCTCATGAGTGAGATTCCATCAAATAAATCAGTGGATATTATTTTAGAAAAGGGGTTGGACAAGGATAACTAGAATAAATTGTTGCACCTTCATTCAAAGGATTGTAAGTATTTTTACTTATTCTCATTAATATAATCAATGCTTGGCCTGTTTCTTTCAAACTTGTGATTGTTCCATATGAGTTTGTCTGCAGTAGATGGATCTATGATTGAGATAATATCAGTAGAGTAGGAAGTCTTTTGTACCTTTGTTTGTCTTATAGGATCTATCAGGGAGCTCAAGATCGAAGCTCAGACAGGACTTTGCAAGGACAAACATCGCTAATAAGGTACATATATTTCTCCTTCTCTTTCATTTATTAGCTTGGTTAGATCTAAAAGGAAGTCAGTTTCCATGTTAAGAACTTTTTTGTCTTGTCCTTAGGAGTCTAGAGACCAAAAGGGAATCCACTTGTCCGCAGGGGGATTCACTTTCAATGACCTCAACAAATCCTCCTTCCCCAAGCTAGGCTTAAGCACAAATCCTTCTTACTATATATACACAATCTTCTTATAATCACTTGCACTTAGATCTGAAGGTTATTAACACATAGTATGCACAAAGCATCCACAACTATTCTCACTTAGCACCCCCTGGCCTCTTCCTACATCACCTAGATATCTATTTATACATTACAAAATGGGCCCAAACATGGGTAAACCCACGGGCTGACATCCCATACCCATTACATAAACCCTAATCCCAAAATTTCCCTAAAAGGGGGCTGATATCCTGTGATATATGCCTTCGACCAGCCTATCTAAGTCCCAAAAGACATCAAACATGACCAAGGATCTCCAAAACTTGGTCAAGGGCCAACAAATTCCAATCCAATTGAATCATACAAAACATGTGAAATATTCAACAGGCCATCCATTCGGACCTAGACTCTTATCCTTTTGGAAACTGCATAAAACTTCCTTTAGCTCGATTCGACCAGTGCACTGCTTCACTTCATCTCTCTCAAATTTCACCTATTAAGTGTCATATCCATTTTATTCTTTAGTTCATTGGTCAATTGTAAACTTGTTGCATCTGTGTGTTCCATCAACTAAATCTCCTGCATGAAACTGATTTGAAGTTTAGATAACGCCTTTGTTGGAACCTTGGGAAGTGCCAAGTCCAAATGATCTATTTCTTTCAATGGATCCTGCATTGTTTCCTCATAAAATTGCAACATCTCCTGAGTGATATTTAAATATTCACTCCCCATTGCTATAATCTATATTTTCTCCTATGTTGGAACTATTCTTTCCCAAGGTGTTTGTTTCTGCTCCACTTGTTCTTTCTGTTGTGTTGTAGTAAGTTGTAATTGCTACAATGCATCCTTAACCTATGTCAACTTCTTGAATATCTCCTCCATTTTATTTTCAGAATCATACCATGCATCTATTGTGAAGTCATGTACTTTCTCTGTGACCAACTCCACATCATCTTCTGTCAATGTAAGTTGTGGAATCTTCTTATGCACCTTGATCTTCTTGTGTTGGCCAACTTACTGCAAGGTTGTTGCTGGCGCGGGCCATTTTTGGGAACAACAAAAAAATTAATGAAACAGTTAGAAAAAGGACTAGAAAAGGAGTGCAAGCCAAATAATAAGGAAAATCAAAATCGAGGAAGCATGAAAGCAAAAGGAAGAAGGATGTAGATTAACCATGCGCAGGAAGTTAGAATGTGGATAAACCTAACTCACCCATGGTTAGTGGGTTAGGATTTTGGTCATTGTTGTAACAGATATGAACCCATTTTTGTAGCATAAATATGTATTGTGAGATCTGAGGAGAGCTAGTATTTGGAGTCGATTCATGGAAGAGCTTTGGATGTTGTCTAGTTAGTTTTTTTGGTGTGAGCTTTTTTTAGACTCATTGGGACAGTTTTGGAGATGATTCTATTTTTGAGGGAAAGATATGAATTGCAACCAAGGGTAAGATCACAAGCTGTGGAGCTTGGTGAGATCTTGTCATCTTCACTATTCACCAGTAATGCACAACTCTATAAACCCTATCTAGTTGTAATATGATGTAATGCATGCAACACTATGAATTTTGATGAAGAATAATAAAAGAGTGAAGAATGCTAGATCTTTGTGGACATATCCCATGGAGGGTGAACCATGGTAAAACTTATGTCTTTGTGTGGAATACTTTATTTATTTATTTCTATCTATGTTGAATGGATGAATCCGTAGTAGTAAAATGCAAAGAGAACTAGAATAATTATGATATTTACCACAAAATGAAATTTAATGAATGGAAATGGTTACAGAATGGTAAATATGAATGTAATGATGTACTAAAATAATATATCTGATGTATGTTGAGGTAGAAAGAATGTCTAACATCCCCAAAGTAGCATCCCTTCCATGATTGTAGACTTCTAGTTCCTGCAGTCACTCATAAGCCATCTCAGGTGAGACTTGATTCTGCACTTTGTGCGTAGTGTCACCTTTTAGTCTCTAGAAGGGTCGATGGTTTGCAAGGTTTTGTTTGAAATCTAAAGTAGAACTCGTGTCAGCCCTAACATACAACAAATGGTTCTGTTGCTGGCTAGAACCTAGAAGAAGAGATTGGAGGGGATTTGATGAGAAGGATAGTGAAGAGAATGAAGTATTAGAAGGGGATGTTTAGACCATGGAATCCAAATAAACAGGAGATTGAAAGATGTTTAGCGATTAAAGAGATCGATTTCGTGCAGAAGGACAATAGAAACCCTAAGTATACTCCACGCTAGTATTTGGAGAGGTATGTATTTACTTATCTTCACAAGGCATTGAAGGATAATCACCCAAATAATAGGATAAGACTAGTAGAGTGGACTACTGAGAATATTTCACAACTAGAGAAATTCAATAAAAAATTCACACATGCAATGGATTTCTGGATAGACAACATTATTGCAGGATTTATTACTATGTTTGCAGTCGATACTACAAAGTATTACACTGCTGCAGAGAACGGGTTTTTTAAGGGGTTGATAGGAAGATAAATTAGATCACTCTACAGTTCGATCAACATTTTAATGCATGATAAAGGAGTGATGACAATGGAGTCAGGCAACTAAATCACTCTGTGYGCATGGGGAGACTGGGGGAAGCACTAAGGACAATATGAGAAATAGAGAAGGACCTAGATAGAGGTCATAAAAAGGAAGTAATGGACCCCAATATGATGGATGAATATTATATAAAGGAAATAATGGATAGAGAGGGAACGACACATAGTGAAATACCCCACCAATATAAGATCAATAGGAAAAATAGGGAAGTAGCCGAGCGAGAGGGCTTGGAAAATGATGAAGAGGAGGTATAGGATCTCCATGCTATAGGGAAGATTGAGGAAATCATGTGCACTACATATGATAGAAAAACCAGAGGTCAAGGGTCCAGTGAAAAAGAAGGCTCTCCATTCCATATTAGAATTAGTGTGGAACCCACAACCCCATGTGTGAATAAGACATCAAAAGAGAAAGAACTAGTTATACAACCAACAATCAGTAGCGGAAGGATTTTAGTAGGATGAGGGTCTAGTGGAAATTCAAGTGGAAGTACAAATTCAACTAGCAGTAGTCAGTTATCTAAACTGCATAGAGACAATACAAAATGTTTTACAATGGCATGACATGATCCAAATATTAGGTTATCAAAGTTTCATGGAGAAGGGTCGGAGGACCCAGAGAATAATTCATTTATTTTTTAGAATGTTTAGGCAACTAAGCAAATCACAGATGAAGATACAAAAGTAGTGTTATCATTGAAAAAGCATCCACAACATTGCACACAATAGTTGAATAAAACAACAATTCCAACAAAAATTAGTCCACATACAACACCAAAATCCATCCAAAAGGAAAAAAACTATATAATTGGGTCAAAAATCAAAGTGCATAAATTCACCAAAGGAAGCACATGCACAGTGCATAGTATGTGTGGGACAACATAGCCCTCAGCATGCACTATGCATAAAATGCATGACTGTCTACTAGAAAATCCACACACTTCTATGAACGATGCATTTATGGATCTTTTCATCTCGTCAACCACTTCTAGTCTGACCCCCAACATGATTTGACACTCATATCTGAGCAAAATCTAGCTTGGAGGTTGGTTAAGGGATAGAGGGTTCCTTAAAAGGCCCCTTGTTCACACTATGAACCAATTACATTTTTCCATGAATGAATTTTATAAATAAGAGCCATGGGTGTGCTACGATTGCAAGATCTTCAAGGTATTGTTATGCTACAAGAATTCTTCTTTGAGAATTATCTTTTCTCTTTGAGTCCTTCAAGCACCATTGTAATAGGCCATTCCACTCACCTCTTGAGGGATGTTGAACCTTGACCAAGTTTTGGAGAACATTGGTCATGTTTGACCAATTTTGGGACTTCGACAGGCTGGTCGAAGGCAGAGCGCAAGGCGAAGCGAAAATCACGGGATATCAGCCCCTTCTTAGGGAATTTTTAGGTTTAGGGTTTATGTAACGGGTATGGGATGTCGTCCCATGGGTTTACCCATGTTTAGGCCCTTTTATAATGTATAAATAGAAGGATAGGAAATGTAAGTAAATATGAGAGATCTAGATGTATAATGTGGTCGGTGAGTTAAGTGGGAACAGTTGTGGATGCTTCGTGCATACTGTGTGTTAAGAACTTGCAGAGCTAAGTGCAAGTGATTGTAAGAAGGATTTGTGCTTGAACCTAGCTCAGGGAAGGAGGATATGGCGAGGTGTGTGCATATCTCTTGTCCTATGCAGAGTGGGTTCTTGTGGCTCTGTTCTTGTAGAAGATTGAAAAAATACAATAAAGAAGAGAAGAGTTGGTGGATGCATCCCCACACAGGGGTGAACCACGCACATCTTGTGTTGTGGTTACTTTGTGCATTATAATTGTTATTTTATTGATGTGATTTATGTTTAGTGCAGTGATATATGCTAGATGGATATGATATAGTAGCTTAGTGATTAGTAATGTGAATCAATGCTACATATGATCTATTTCTATATGCTAAGTGCTTAGATGTATTACATCTTGTTGAATACTACATTGCTCTGTAACTAGGGTTTTGACCTGCGATGTTAATAAGAGTTAAATAATGATGAATGTTAACTGCTAAGTGCTCTGTTAGTGTTGTAATCACATATCTGTGTCCTAGCTAGGTTGTAGACACTTGAGTCCTTCAACCGCCCCTACCTCTACCTCGGGTGAGACTTCATATGCTTCGTAGGTGTTGCAGAAAGGGCTGGTACTTATGGTTTTTTTGGTGCGTTGTTTAAGCGTTGAACCATGGGTCTGTCCCTATGCTAACAAATGGTTCCATTGTTAAGACTTGAAAATATGATTGCTGGGAACTGAAGAAAATAAATCTCAGTGCATAGATATTCTACTTTAGTGCGAAATATTCTACTTGATTTCGAAGCTCTGTGCTAAGAAAGGATTCAAATCTGGATAAAAGAGGTAAGGTCTTAAAGATTTTTTCCTTGAGAAAGGTAAGATAAGTGAATTTTTTTTTCGAAAGAATGGATCTAGGTATATCTAACAGATTTTATCCTAGTCTGAAAACTAGGGCACAAATAGAAGAAATAAGTTTGTATATGTGTATATCTGATAAGAATAGTGAATGATATGTTATTCCTATGCATAGAAAGAATGTTTGGACTAACAAGTGGATGCAGGATCCTAGAAATAATTTTTTGTAGGTTAGTTACTGTGATCCCAATGCGCAGTACATGAAATGTTGGGGGTCATTTAAAAGAAAGAGAAGATTAACTCTTTGTTATAGTTGCAGAAGGCCGAGACATCTTGCTAAGGAATGACCTGGTAGCGACCCTAGTTTTCTTTGTTGTAAAGCTATGGACCATGAAGTTTTGGATTGCCCTAGAATGATTGCTAAAGTTGAAAAGATAAAAAGATGAATATGAGACAAGAAAACCATGAGACAAGCCAAGAAACTAAGGATATGATAGAACCCTTGAAAGAATCAGTGACTGTATTATTACAGATCAAAGAAACTCTGAATGATCACAGAGATATCAATTTATCATATATCTTAAAAGAGAAGGAGTGCATAGAAACAATAATAGAAGACTTTGACATAGACTGTGTTCTGGATGAGGAAACCCGAATGAATATCATCACAGAAAGAACTTGGGAAATTTTGGGAAAGTTTGCTATGGTTCCTTCATTAGGAGGAATAGTATTATTTGGAGGAAATCTAATAACCCTATGTGGAAGACTTACCCAGACATCTATGAGTGCTCATGGAACTTCGACAGAAGAAGAATTTGAGATTGTTAAATTTGTTGAGAACAACACCCCATTTGATATTTTGCTAGAAAAAACCTGGATTGAGAAAGATTAGACATGAAGGAAACATGAAGAGGAGGATCTAGAACAGAAAAAGAAAGAACTAAGGGATTTCATGGCTAGGAGAATAACACACTTACTGGAAAAACAAGAGCACCAGTTGAAGCTACTGAAGACCAATGATCTGGATGTCAGAACATAGGAAGACTTGAAATACATGTCTATACAAGAGAGTAGAGCACCTACCCTAGAAAGAGAAGAAGTATTACTCTCAGAACCCTTGAAATACCCTCCACAGTGTGAAGTTATTATGCCAAGAGGAGATAAGAACAATAATCGAAAGAGGAAACCGGTGTCTCAGATTATAGAAAAGAAAGCCAGAAAGCTCAACAAGAAGAAAGCAACGTTAGAAAAGTTATAGGAAGTTCTAGGGAAGACTTCACAGAAGGAAGGCTTGCATAAATGGAACTTCGTTGGGATATCAAAACAACAAATATTGGCACTTTTCCATGATGAATAAATATGACTGTTGGAGGCATCTCAACCATTAGCCCAATGCTCAAGAACGGATCAAACCACAGTTATGGCCAAAAAGATCACCATTAGACCGTTGGGACCGCGCCATAATGAATGGAATTGCATTGATTAAGGCATTCCTGCCTATTGGAGGAGTCCATTACGACATTGGATATTTATCTCGTCGTGCGTTGCACCGAGAACACTTTTTCCAATTGTGATTATTTGATCCCACAAAGAACTCGTTTCTTTCACACAGTGTCTATTGAGAGATCACCACCCATTCTGTTACATTGAGTATTTGTTCACCGACCTGAGATAATTTATTTTGAGAATGAATTTCGAGTGAATTCAACGAAGTAGAGAAATCCATCAAAGATATCCTCATAGACCTCATGGTTGAGAAGGTCATTTCTATAGGATTCCAAGCCTCGTCAATGAGAGGAGTGCAAGCATCCTCGTCGACTGCTCGTGGATCTGGACCATCCTGAGATGCAATAGAGAAATGAACCAAGCATCGTGATGACTTGGTGAATGTGAAGCTCATCCCATCTATCCTACCCAATTATATCCCACCTCTAGCTGGCATGGTGAGCCGTGAAAGCATCCCGAGGGATTTTGACTAGACCTTGATCACTGCGTACCTCTAGAAGGGGATATGCGTAGTTGGACTATAGTTAGGACAAATCATGATGTTGAATATCGGTGACTTCAAATTGGGAGATTGCAAGAACCATGTAATTCTCACCCCACACAAATATTTGACCAGGACCAAGGGGAAGAATATGAAGATCATCCCCCGGCCATGGACTATGGACATTGCGAGGTCCACTATATTGAACGTGATGAAGATACCACACTTTAGAAGGCATCAGAAGGTTAACGTGTGCATTAAAATCCTTTTGTATTGCTTCCATGGTGGTTATCTATGGATGGACAGATGCATCATTATATATCCAGCGTTGATCCATCAGATCACTGGACTAAGCATGCAAGGACCAGACCCACAAGAATGTTATCCAGGGAAAGCTGTAGATCTCACCCTGGTGCAGAAAATTAAAGATACCTATGGCGATGTGGAAAAAGGGAAGCGAGGATAGAAAGTAGCCTCCATTTAGAATGGTGCAGTGCGCCTAGCTTTCCAGTTGATCATTGGTAAGATAGTAAATAAGAATAGACCCATGCAGGTCACAAGGTTCATTGTTGACCTCGCGGGAAAATGCATGGAAGGGATACAAATGAACTCGACAAGCTACCTCGTCAACCAGTTAGAGAAATACTGTTGCAAATATTAGGATCAGGGCTACGAGTTCCACTTCAGTTGGCTACTGATCCTCATCACTTTCATTGTTTAGGAAATGCCAGAAGGTGAGACCTTCCTTTAGATTGAGCCATCTGAACCCTTAGTTGCGAAGTTCACAATGCTTTGGTATTCGAGCAACATGGAGAAACAATGGCAGTCAAATGTGGTGTTACACAACTACTATATGCAGTTGAAGAGGGATATTGAGTCTTTCCCTCAGATGACATCGAACACCCTGCACAGGTTCATACCATTTTTGAAGTTCTGCGCAGATAGAAATTTTATTTATGTCACTGCGTGCGGAGAAGAACACAAAGAAGAGTTGCAGAGTTACTATAAACTCACAGAGGAGGACATGGAATAAATCACTAAGGAATGGCCTGCATAGTTCCTTATACCAGTCGAACAGGAAGAACTGTCTGATCCCGACCTCATCAAAAGTTCGATGCTTACTCGCAAAGAGTATGATGCACCCAACAGTAGCAGAAGGAAGAAAAAGGAAGAGGTACAGGACCTAAACAATGCATCAAAAGAGACTGCTTCAGAATCACCTGGAGGGGGAGGTGATGATGAAGTAGACAAAGAAGAGGACAAAGCAGAAGAAGACAAGAAAAAACAAGGCAAAGTGGAACTGCCTAGGGATCCTATTAACGAAGCTAAGACCTCCAAGAAAACAAAGGTTTCCCCCACGAAACCTACATCACGAAAGAAGTCCAAATATACTAAACCATAGATGCAGAATGCGCTAATGATGGATGACATAAATTTCATCATCATCGTTGTCTCAGATACCTCATAAGACATATTACAATGCAATGAGGCCAAAAAAGAGACCGTGTATGAAAGAATTGAATAAAAGCTAAAAGGGGTACAACAAGCCCTTTACTCCAGCCACATAGTGTCTACTGCACCCTCGTCATTATAAGGAACAGAGTTGGGAGATGAACTTGCCCAACTACGCCGAACAGCAGATGCGACCGAAGCTAGCCTTCTTTGTGTTTAGGAAGGAAAATAACATGCCACAGAGGCCTTAAAGAAAGACAAAGAGGAAGCCAAAGAAAAATGCCAGGTTGCACAACAGGAAAAAGACGACATCCAAGACAAGTTTGCAAAGGATAGAGCACAGATCCAAAAGGAGAAGGAACAACTACTCGCAGAGCAGATTGGAGTTAAAGAAGAAGTCACTAGAGAACTTCTCTCTGTGACGGCCTTAGAACATATGGAAGAAGACCGAGTGGAAAGCCAAGTAGGTAAGATTGTTGAATCTATTCAGTAGCTCCAACAGATGATAGTAGAACTAGAGTTACAAGCAGTTCCAATCACTCCACAGGAAGTGCGAGACCAGAGAGAAGAAACTGCCCAAAGCGTAGTCCATAGAATCAAGGCATTGGCCTTAGAATGTAAGCAAATTAGCAGTTGAAGTGCGCAGACTTACAAGCGCCTTGCAGAGGACCCTAAACTAAGGACACTAGAGTCACAACTTCAAAAGGCCAAGCAACAAGTGACAATGCTACAAGCGCAGTTGAAGCCACTACCAATGGTCGAGAGGATGAAACAATCCCATGAAAAACGCATGGTTCAAGAACAAGTCCATTCCTTCCAGAGTAAGGTCATGGAAGTGACTCAATGACTCGAACCAGTGCAGGATGCAACTTGCATACTTTTTTAGGAAATTGAAGGATGAGGTGCAGAACTGGAACAAGTGGTCACCACAGTGGAACAACGCTTGGAAGGACTCATGACGGAGAATGTTATTCAAGAGTTCGTCAAGTAGGAGGCTCTAGCGAAGAAATAGGTCGAAGCATCTTGAGCCAAGCTCTAGGCATTTGAGGTAGATTTACCCATATCAGAGTGACTCAGGACGAGTGACAGGTGAGGGTTGGTGGCCTGTTGGCCCTTGAACAAGTTTTGGAAAACCTTGGTCATGTTTGACCAATTTTGGGACTTCGATAGGCTGGACAAAGGCAGAGCACAAGGCGAAGCGGATATCGTGAGATATCAGCCCCTTCTTAGGGCATTTTTTGGTTTAGGGTTTATGTAACAGGTATGGGATGTCGTCCCATGTGTTTACCCATGTTTAGGCCCTTTTGTAATGTATAAATAGAAAGCTAGGCGATGTTAGTAAAGAGAAGAGATCTAGATGTATAATGTGGCTGGTGAGATAAGTGCGAACAATTATGGATGCTTCATGCATATTGTGTGTTAAGAACTTGCAGAGCTAAGTGTAAGTGATTATAAGAAGTCTTTGTGCTTGAACCTAGCTTGGGAAAGGAGGATTTGGCGAGGTGCGCATAGATCTCCTGTCTTATCCAAAGTGGGTTTTTGTGGCTCTGTTCTTGTAGAAGATTGAAAGAAAATAATAAAGAAGAGAAGAGTTGGTGGACATAGCCCCACACTGGGGTGAACCACGTATATCCTATGTTGTGGTTGCTTTGTGCATTATAGTTGTTATGTTATTGATGTGATTTATGATTCATGCAATGATATATGCTATATGCATCTGATATAGTATTGTAGTGCTTAGTAATGTGAATGAATGCTAGATCTGATCTATTTTTGTATGCTAAGTCCTTATATGTATTAGATCTTGTTGAATATTACACTTTTTTGTAACTAGGATTTCGACTTGCAATGTGAATAAGAGTTAAATACTGATGAATGTTAATTTCTAAGTGATCCATTAGTGTTGTAAACACAGATCTATGTCCCAGCTAGGTTGTAGACACTTGAGTCATGCAACCACCCCTACCTCTACCTCAGGTGAGACTTCATCTGCTTCGCAGGTGTTGCCGAAAGGGCCGGTAGTTAAGGTTTTGTTGGTGTGCTATTGAAGAGTTGAACCATGGGTCTTGCCCCATGCCAGCAAGGGAATAAGAATTTTTTTTCTTCACCATTTGTCATTTATTCCATTCTAAAGAGAGAAGAGATCTCAATTAGGGAACTCAAGATCCCTCCCAAGGAGGAAGAGGGGATCATAAGTCCCTGCCTTTATCTAAAGTGTTTTTCCTACTAATCTATTGATCAATTGGTAGAAATATGTTGGTAATTGTTTGATTTTCGTGGTTCTAAGTTTCTAAAGATTTCTAACATTTATTTCTTAGTTGTTTTTAGTTGTATTTATTTGTTTTCTTGTGTGTTTGATTTTTCTAACCCATTCACAGACTTCTTTCTCATCTAGTAGGCTTATCTAAACATGCAAGTGTTGTTGTTTTGCTCACCCAAGTAACAAAACCAACATAATAGATTGGTGACCATACTATGGATCGATATCAAATTCCTCCCTATTTGAGCCTTGAGAGCACTTCATTTTGATTATTTTGACTTGAAGGTACCAAAACCGACCTAGCCCAACTTGCCAAAGTCAAAATTCAAAGCTGAGGAAGGAGTATTTCACTTGGAAATTTATCCGCCAATGTGTGACAGGAAGTGTGTGGCTTTTCAGGCCCACAGATGCGCACTCTATTCACTGTATGCAAAACATGATTCATTACTCTACGCATTATGCACCCTCTACGTACCTGTTTGAACTGTAACCCGCACATAAGTCCAGTTTTTCAAAATTTTAAGGGTTTTTATGAATGGTTTGAGGGCCCCTACCATTCAGATTTTTATTTCATGCACTTTGTAAGGAAACTACACTCCACTTAGAATCCTTTCTCATAAGAAAGGTTAGCTAACATAGACACTTCAGGGGTAAAAATAATCACTGTTCTCCTGTTTTGATTTTTTTCCACATGGATGGCTCAGTTGGCTTTTAAAATTTTAAGTTGATGTTGTTGCTTTCATACACAATAACTTAAATTGGGACTAGAAGTTAATTTTAACCCTCAAGTATGCTATTTCCCCACATTTTTATGTGATCTCAAGAATTAGAAAGGTGGTTAAAAGGATATTTCATCTCCCTTAAAAACTCTTTAGAAGACAAATCCCCCTAGGGTTCCTCTTAGTTTTTGAAACCATCTTAAAGCTTTGTAAGGGCCCATACATGCCCACATGTTTGCAAACTTAGGATAGTTTCAAAATGATTTCTTAGTTTAGATCACAATCTAGGGAAGTTTAAAGATCAAATTAATGGGCCCATACATTCCCACATGTCTACAAATCTAGGATAGTTTCAAAGATTTCTTAGTATAGACACATTTTAGGGAGTTTAAAAGATTTGTAAGGGTCCGTATGTCCACATTTTTAGTTCTTTAGGGATTTAAATATTCTGCAAGGTTGTACCAAAGACACATAGTAAGCTAGGTAAAGAATATTTGTAAGGACCACATGAAGTACACATGTTGTAATGTCACACTTAACTTATTAAAATATTTTCACACTTGTCACTTTATTGCACACAAAGCCACTCCTCACACACACATAATTACTATTAGAATAGTGGAGGTCGAAGTAGGCTTTTTCCAAAGGAATTCTGAAAGATTTGACCACTTCTTTGGAAATTATCCACACCCAATTAATCAAACAAGGTTGGTCCATGACCCATATCTCTCAACCCACCACATCTAAAAATTTTCTAGTAACGAACTAAATTTTC